>JAYMFT010405312.1:0-18626 GCA_038088735.1 Panulirus argus | reverse complement strand
ATATATATATATATATATATATATATATATATATATATATAATAATAATAATAATAATAATAATAATAATAATAATGCAAAACAAAGAATTGAACTAGACATTCAGCTAGCTAAGTTTATGCCCAACAAAACCAAAAACTACGGTAATCAAACTTTACTTGTTATTCATTTTAGCAATTTACAATTAATTTCATTGCCTATACAATAATTCCACCTTATATGTCCAACTAATTCATAGCCATACGCACCACTGTCATGATCTCTCAAGATGCAGCCAAACGATACTGTGTTCCCTGCCCCCTAAACAAGAAATGGGATAAAGAACATCTGAATCATATTAGAAAAAGTTTACCGAGATTCCTAAGTACCAAAATGTATATAATACACTGATTTTCTGAGTCATGGGAACAAGTGGTTCACATATGATGTTTATTTCAAATAAACTATAGATTTCTTCCTCCTAATGTTCTACGTTAAATTAGGTTAAGTTCAACTTGGTTAGGGCAAAAACCTAATGTAATCTAAATAAATGCAACAAAATTATTTTCATTATTCTCCAGAAGCAAAAGAAAGGATCTCTTACTTTCACAACACTCTTGCATATATATATCCTCTAAGGTAAACATCTATTTTTCAAAACCATCTTAACTACGACCTGTTTATGATGCTTTCAGTTATATCTTTCCTATCTGTTCTCTTTTATTTAATTGAGTCAAATCCACTTCCTTTCTCCATTTCTTACTTTCAGCCATTTGTTTGTAGATCAATCCAGCCTTAAAACATTAAGGTAAAATCTTCAGATGAACCTCTTCTCCTTTTCAGGATTTCATGAAGATATGTTCTAATGCAGCTACATAATACATATGAAAAGTCCCTTTAACCAACTATGATTGCCATGAAATCAACATTAAGAAAATGTGGTAACTCTACAAATAGTTTTCTCCTTGCTCAATCATTCCCAATCTCGTATGGGCCTATGACAGCCTAAATGCTTAAGTGCATTGTTTTAATATCTCCCTATATGTTATTTACATATGCATGCCAAACTCACTACCGAAAATCAGGATTTTCAGGGGCTTTATTCATCTTATTGGTATATATTTGCAACTGACAAATTATCCTTACAACACAAAGGATCAAAACTTGTGATCAGTGGAAGGTTCTCCATAGCTCAAGTGACTGTGCAGTGCAAACACAAATGCCAATCTCTAGACAAAGGAAAACCAACTTTATGCCTCAATTTCCCAAACCTAAGTTGCTGTACCTCTAAAATTGTTGCTTATGATTTAACCAAGCCTCCTTTCACAGGATAGAGATCATGCTTTCACTACTTTTCATTCTCTTTCTAGCCCTAGTCTCAGACCTAACCATGAAGGGTCATAATGAACATGATGGTGAGTGACAAATGCATATGAAGACATAGCTACAGCTATGGCATTTGTTGTTTTCACATTTTTTATCATGATCATTCCAAACTGTACATCATAAAATGTTTTGTCTTTTGAATTTATTTTTATTTGCTTGTTTCACAGCCTCTTACAGTATTATATTAAATGACAACTGATGAATATCACTCTAACTTACACTGTGAATGAGAAGTAACAGTTGCAAATGTAACTTAGGTTACTTTTTTCTTATTTTCTCAAAGGAGCTGGCTACTGACTGTGACCATATCCACTGCATATATATAAAGTTTCATTTAAATGACATGAAATCCACATGTTTTCATGGTCATCCTCAAGAAAGAAGCTGGTTAAAGCCCCTTGTGGAAAAAAGTTTCAATGATAATACGGCTATCAGAGAGAGTAGTACGGAAAAAGACTGAAAATAAAAGGGCTTTGAAGAACTGAGAACACGCGAGGATAAACATACACAATATAGCAACAAGATAATGTCTGTAAAACACATGATCCATCATCATGTTTTGTATACCTCTAATGAACACCCCCCCCTTTTACTACAACCTCCAACACTTAATTGGATGCAGAAGTTTCTATGAAGTATATGTCTGGTCCAAACCCAATCACCCAATCTTCATACATCTACTGTGCACACACATTTCAGATAATGTGACCTTGACCTTGAAAACTTAATCTAATGTGAAGTTTTGTATGTAGTATGTGGTAAAATTTTAGTTCACAGCCAACCACCTAGTCATGAAATATTGTGTGCACAAGCATTTACACACATTTTTTTAATATACTTGACTATGATCTCCACTTCTGACACCTGGCCTCAAAAACCAAATCAATTGTGAAACTGTACTGGAAGATTCTAAGGGCAATTTTTGTCAATACTGAGTCACCCATTTATGAGATACAGTGTGCACAAAATTAGGCAAATGCCCACACAACTGGTACAAACTAACATGTCCCTCAGCTGATGATGTTAACCAATCTCCCAAAACTTGCAGCTTAAATAATCATGACAAAATCTAAGAGTATGCAAACTTTTCAAGATGTATGAAGTTTCAAGGAAAAGGTAAAAAACTGGGCAAGTCAACTTTAATAATTTATGAAAAACCATAAAAAGTACCAAGGAAAATCAGGAGACTGAAGTGATGACAGACAATAGGGGTGTGATGCAAAAGACTCCACAGTTTTTGTTACAAAAGAAAAAAATCTTGTTCGATCTTCAACTGTATTCCTAATGCAAATAACATTCATGACAGCTGCATGAAAACAAATAAAAAAGAAGTTAATAACACAAAACATAAAACACTCAAAATTCAAGAGGGAAATGGTGATCAAGTATGAAAAGTAATATATATACATATCAATAAATACAGTCTCCCTCAAAATATGTAATCATCATATCATGCACATATATACATATAAGAAGGTTCCTGGAGGAGTGGGACCCATGTAGATGTACACCATGTTGACCAAGTGGAATACCTTACAAATGTTTAACAGGGTCTTCTTCCCCAACAGCTCAGCCTCTGACCAAGTTGTGTTGTAGTTTTATAAACAAGAATAATCATTCCTAGATAACTGCTAGGAACTATAAACATTCCAGTTCAGTATCACATTTCATGCATAAAAAATCTTCAGAGGGAAGGTCCCCAACCTACAATAAAAAAAAAATATTGATGAGACATGCATTTGCAAGAAAATATCATCCATAGTTAACATTGGCCTGGCTGCAACAACTAACTGCCAGATTGATTAAAGGAGCAAGTGCTGGTCCTACAATGAGCTGTGTGGAGAGTAATCAGTAACTAAAACCAACATACAAATATAAAGCATAAACTGAATACAAACTCTTATCTTAAAATGATCCTCTAAACCAAGATATCCATGTTTTAAATAGTAAATGGAAAATCTTCCTATCAAATTGTTCAAGTGTGCTCCTATCTTCACATAACTGGCAAGGAACTTTCTATCATAGCTTATTAGCTCAACTGCAGAGCATTGGTGTGCTTTTGGAACTAAAACCATATCTTGCAAGGGTCTACAGTTAATGTACTTACATAAAATACATATGTGTACTATATATACATATATATGTATATATATTCCATGCATACTGCTTGCATCAATGTCTAGCATGTTATGTCTTACTGTAAATAAATGAATAGACCTTTATTGCCTTTTAATGTAATCCATTCTTATTTCGTCCATTACAATCCCATCTTATTACAATAAAATGACTGCTAACCTATCATATAACTTGATTCCACCTAAAACATAAGTAATCTACAAATCCCAAAACTGCAACTCATACCATATACATACTTTCATGAGAAAAGGATTAAATCTTAAGTCTGTATTGTAATTACACATGAGATAATTGGGACAATGAAAATACAAGTTCACTTTCTTTAAATATACTTATCATAACATATTACAGGCACACAATGCACAAAATTGTTCCATGTAGCCATCAATTTACAACAGACAATTACTGAACTGGAATAGTGTTATGTAAAACCGAAATTCCGTCAGTGTGCAGCACGTCTGAAAATACCTAGAAATATCCCCATGGCGTCATACAGTAACATCAGCACGTCAAATTCATGAAAAATAATCCCCGTCACAGAAGAAGTAATACAGGGTTGAGCAGCAGATCAGCCATGTCAACTGGCTGGACCTCAATTGTCAACACAACGATGTAAACAAAGAGAGCCACCTGCAACACATCATCCTGACAAGTGACTCCCCCAAGAGATAAATGACTTCACCAGAAGACAAACACTTTGGCTGGCAGGGAGAAGGTGTGAGAGGTGGGTTGGAGAGGCAGGGAGAGTGACGATACTCACCCCAGGTTGGCCCGCCCTGATGCCTGTCGGGAGGACCTGCGCCTGGTTCAGGATCATCCTGGGGGCGATGGTGGTGCCTTGCGTGGTCTTGATGGCCTGTCCCGGCCGCATGTTGATGATCTGCATGCCCTGAGGGATGGACACGGTGCCTGGGGTGCCAGTGGAGGGCACGGCAGTCACTGTACCAGGCTTTGACATGATGACTGCCGTCTGGCCCACCGAACCTGCCGCTGTCACCACTTTGGTCAATCCCTTCAGGGCTAGTTGGGTTTGCAGGCTAACTTGAGGGGCTCCTCCTGTGCCCGCCCCTGTTACACCCCCGTTCACCACCTGCGTGCCCTGGGTGCCTGTCATGGGCGTGGGGGCGGCCCCATACACCGGCTTCACGCCCGCGGCGCCCTTGCTGATAAACTGGGAGACTTGGGCACCCCCCTGCAGGGCGGCGCCAGCACCCGAGCCTCCCTGCACCACCCCCGTGTCTGCAGTAGTCTGCAGAACCTGCCCAACAGCTTGCCCAGCACCCACGCTTGACACAACCTTTCCTGCAAACACTGCACCACTGCTCACCGCCGGGCCTCTGACCCCTATTTTACCGCCGTTTGTTCTGCCTTCCACTACTACTGTAGCGCTGTTATTTATCCCGCCATTAACACTGGCATTAACAGGTTGATTTGCTGCTGTTTTTGCTGATACAGCTAACTGGGTCTCTAGGGACCCTACAATAGCGGTGACAGCACTCGGATCTACGTCTGTACACAACACCTCGTCCAGGCTGTTACTGGTCGCCATCTTAGTGGTCCCAGCTTCACCCGAACACTGATATGCGCATGCGCAGAATATGATGACGTCACGCTCCCATAATGCCCCGCCGCGTTTAAATGAAAAACAAGTGACGAGCGTACGCACTATTATGCCAAGCTTCAGCTCAAACGCATGCTAAATACCCACCGTATAAGCTAAACCATTAGAGGCAGACATGTTTTTCGTTGACAACTAAATTCATATTGATTTTTGCATCTTCAAACATTCGTTATTGGGACCGAATACATAGTCAGCGCCCATTAAATATCGTAGGAAAAAACACTTAAAACTACATATATCATCTACTATATCAACTGTCTTGTATGGTTCTTTTTAGGTATCGTATCACTTGGTGCTTCCCATGCTCATGGTGGGACTGAAAACCAAGGTGATACTAACCTACCTCGTATGACGCAGTTAGTTCAGCTTAATACGGAACAACAGCTTAAAATGTTACCACTTTATGAATATCATTATGTAACTCTTCCTGAATATGAAAATATGTATTATTACTGAATTCATTCGTCTAGAGGCACAAGTGCAGGTGCACCAACGCCATTAAACAGTACATTACATCCACGCAAGGAAGCATAATATTGGTCTCCCGTGTTCATACGAAGAATTGACTGACAGTGTTATAGTGCCAGGTAGCATGATTGTATATATAGTGCCTATAATACTGGTAATTTACATGTTTATAATGAAGAAACATTTCGGCAGAAGAGCTACGGGTTTGGGGGAGGGCGGATCCCTATTTACGTAAATAGATTTTTTATTGTTCAGTGAAGGGATGTAGTGAAGATGTACTTTAGCAACGATGAGGTTGTAAGGAAGCCGTTACTTAGTGAAGGTGAGGGTGCGGAAGAGACGGTCTTTTTTGACCAAACTCCCAAAAATGATTCAAGGTAAATTCAAGGCCGAATTACGTTTACTACATCTAGCTTCTTCGGCCGGCCATGAAGTTAGCTTGGATTATTTTCGTGGTTAGATCAGGATTGGCATCTTCACTACGCCCTCATCTTCACATTATCATCAATATACCGTCATCTTCGCTATATCTTCACCACACCCTCATCTTCACAATATAATATCATTATACCGCCAGCTTTACTAAATTATATCCTCACCATCCTCACTACACCATTATGCTCAATATAAACACTTTCACTACATCCTTATCTTCAATACACCTTCTTCACCACTACCTTACCTTCATTGCAACCTTATTTTCAATACATCCCCTCTTCACATTAATCACATCTTTATTAAGTTAAAGGCCGGCCTTGACTCTAACTTAGATCATTTTTTGGTCACTATACTCTTGTTCACTACACCCTCATCTTCACTGTAAAGGCTTTCACCATAATACCCTTATAATCATAACCTAGTTTCACTAAACCCTTCTTCATTACATCCTCATCTTCATAATACCTTTATCTTTCCAAACAAAGTTTACTATACTGTTTTTCACTACACCTCCACTATGCCCTTATCTTTACTAAGATAGGTTCCAGATAGGCCTTTAACTTTTTCCACACAGACGCAGACACAGACACACCTTTATTAAAATATAGATAAGCCTGCCATACCTGAGCTTGATGAGCCTGAAATGCCTTTCTCACCTCAATCATACTCATCAGCTTGATAAATACCGATCAACCAAATTAAGCTTATTTGCGTGTAATTTTAATAAAACTGGTGGTTCTAATGAAATACAATGTTTTTCGTCACCGATGATCCATTTTTACAAGTCATTAAAGATATATACGTAAAACATCGTCTGATAAGGTAACGGATGCAATATATCGTAAAACATATTGCATTTCTTAACTTACATGAAATGCAATGTATTTTATTAACTAACATAGACTTGTGCACGTCTGTGATACAGTTTCAACAAAATTCGTGACTAGTTAACCTGAACAAACTTTCACTAATTTTCTTTCATGAAGTGATTTGGGTTCATCCTTTTTTTTTCGGCCTCGAGTCATACTCCCTTTTCGAAGTGTCTCAGTAGATTTTTTGAACCCGCTCTTCCCTTACGTCATGAGGCCAAGTTTCCTAAAGCCTACGAAGTTTTCGAGAGTCTACGAAGTGTATTTTACAACCCCAATTGAAGTTGTTATACTTGTTGACTATCTTTAACTCCTCCATGTTACCAGATTTCCTGCTTCCAAGATAATTAGTTAGGTATCAGCGACAGCCTCAAGAGATATCAAAGCATCCCTTCGTGACTCTTTAGTGGGTTGTCGAGCTTTGAATCATCCGAGAGTTTCGTGAGATAAGGACCCACCAATACTCCTTCCTTGTCTGGCATACCTACCTAAGTTAAGGAAACATATGACATTGGTCCTGAAAATCCATCCTTCTTTGTAAAACTAGATTTTTTTTTCTTTTGTAGAATGGCAGTAGCAGTATGTTATTGTGGTTCACGAGCCAGTCTGTCTTTCTTCACGTATTTCTCGTTGGTTCTGTACTCCAATAAGTAGAAAAAAATGTATTTCGTAAACCCTAGCCGTATTCTTTCACAGGTTCTAGGCTTAACTACTTCAACTCTGAAACAAATTAAAGGATGCATTAGTACACATTAGGCATAAAACAAATGTTTGGATGATAATATCATGTATCATAATGTATTATGATGTTCTGTCATTAAATCTAAGTCTTTTATCACATGAAAGATTTCAGTCTCATGTCATGATTTTTTTCTTAAAAGCAGTCTATCGTGTGGAACGTTATCAATACTTCTTTTGGAAGTCCCTATAGTTAGTTGAAGTCATGTAATCTTTCATCTTAGTTGTCATATATTTCCTTTAAGGGTCTCAACAATTTGGAAAGACATGATCTGTTACTACGGAGGCCATGTTGACTTTGCTCTATTGATTCTTATCTTCTTTGAACTTTGTGAGCATATCTCAGGCGATAGCTTCCCTCATATCCCCGCGTTCTGAGGTAAAGTTAACAGAGCGATAATCTGGTCCCTATCTTTTATCATTTTTTTTTTTTTAGATATTGGAGTGACATTTGCCAGCTTCCACTCCTTGGGCACTCTCCCTTCTGATTAGCGATGTATAGAAAAGTTTTACCAGCGGTAGACCTATATCCTTTCTTGCTTCACTCAAGACCTGAGGTTGCAGGTCAACTGATCTATTCTTATATTCCCCTTTGATTATTTAAAAAAATCGCCGCGATCCTTCAGTGTATTTGAATTTTCTGTTCTATAGCCACTTGTCTTTCTATGAGGTCTTAGTTCATCCATAACAGCTTTTCTGTTGCATCTTGTATATTGTTTTTGGAAACATTTGCTTACTTGTTTGATTTTCTTGACCGAGTTTCGATTGTCTCAAGACGGACTTTCCTCCAACTGACACTTAAGATTATGACGTATTTTGTTTGTCAACTTTAGCGCTACTGTGGTCTGGTATTTTAATATTCGTTTCTGTTATATACCTTTTCCTCCTTCAAACCTGGTCATATGTTGCTCAATATTTCCCACTCTTAACACAAATCTGGGGATATAAGTACTTAAGGTTGGTCGCTCTCCAATATGCTTTGAATCACATCTAAACACGGTTACTCTTCACATTTTCCAGCTTACTACTGGACATGTGGACTACTGAAATTTCGTTCAATAACACGATCTCTGGCTTACTGTAGTTGTCTTACGTAACAAAACACTGGATTATTTGGCCAGTTGGTTATTTGGTTTTGAAGTGTATCAACTGCCAGGGTCATTAACGCCGTCAAGGTCAAGTTATACACGACCCGTTTTCTGTGGTTAATCTTTTCTTTTTCTTTTTACAGTAATACGTCCTTCTTTGGAAGCCAATCGTTGTTTCAAGTCTTGTACTTTGAAATCATTTTTATAGCTGACAGAAAATGATTCATTTCTGTTTTAGCCATGACTTTGATGATGTAATTATGCTTGGTTTGAGTTGATCGGCACTGACAATTTTCAAGGTAATGCGTCCAGTATTTGCATACATTACTGTTACACCATAATATTTTCCGGGTTCTTACTTTCCTTGTGTTACTTAGCCAACTCCTTCTACTCTTATGAGGTAATGGTATGCTCGACCTGGTGTCATTGAGGCATGGTTTGGCCCATGTTCCTGACCTCACTGACCAATTGTGAACTAACTCGAAAACCTGCTGCTCTATGGCTTTCTCTCTAACCTCACTACCATAGATAACACGTCATAAAAGTTAGACAATACATACTGAACCCCAGCAAGCACTACTTTCGTATGTTTACTGCTATAAGGTACACTCTAGGCCGAATTGTCACTTGATCTGATACTGGAATAATTTGTAGTATTTCCCATTGCGGAAACTCACTGTTAGTGAGTCACTGAGGCGGGACTGGATTACGAACATTCTATTAAAGCTGAGGATTGTCGGGTCGAGGCAAACCCGCTGAGGATAGAAATAGGTTGATTGACGCTACCAGCAATTTGAGGCTTCAAGCTTTGTATAAGGATTATTTTGTCACTGGTTCCTTAGTGTTAAAAAAAAAAAAATCGTTGTTGTCTTTGGTCCTGTGTGTGATATTTTTGCTGTTGACAGGGCTTGTTGTTGGATGAGTTGGTCTTCTAGTAACAAATGCTGAGCCTGTTTGTATTGCAGATTTTCGCGTTATTGAATCATCCCTTTAGGGTCATAATTTCTTGGTCTGCAGAAGGGGTGTCGACCCGTTTCGTTTCCCGGCTGATGATGTCTCCTGAAGGACTACGTAACTGGAGAGTTACACCCCAAGGCCATCCAAATGTTCTATTTTGAAGGTAAGTGACGATGATAGTGTTACTGTGTTGGGTTGATTGAGTGGCGACGAATAATGGCGGGAATTCCGTAGGAGTTAACGAGCTAATTTCCTGTGGTGTTGGTTGGGAAGTCCATGCAGGTCTGGCCTGTTCGGTGACTGGGATGAACTGTGGTATTACTTGCTGATCCTGTTGTGCTTTTAGTCTGTGGTCTGGAAGGGCACCTGATGGGACTTCCCTTTTACCTGGTGCAAACTTCAGGGACTCTCATTGATTTTCTACACCTGGCGGTTCAGTGTTCGAATATTTGGCGTCTGTAGCATTAAAGACACTCTGAGGTAAATGCCTGAAACAGTGGCTTTCGACCTTTCTTCAATGATCACCTAAATTCATTTATCATATGTTGTGGTACCTTATTCAACCGTTTCTTATTTCTACCTGCGTCAAGGAGCCATATGGCAAACAAATGTTTTTTTGTTGTTGAATTAGCGATCGGTAAGCTCAAGTAACCTTAAGGTCAAATAAATTGTGAGTTAATTTTTTTTATTCAAAATCTTACGAACTCCCCCAGAAACATCGAAAGGTTTAGAGATGAGCAATGAACGGCTATAGTTTAATAGTCGTAAAGTACGTAGAAAAAAAAAAAAGAGAATGTCTACTTTTCTCAGCTGGGTTCGACAAAATTTACAGATATCTTATATTTGTAGGAATGATAGGTTAGTACTCTCGCATTTCTCTTCAGATGTTTGTAATATTTACATTTTCCTACATTTTTATTTTAGCGAGTGTGGTGAACTCCAGTTGGCTTAGGTAAGTTGAGGAAACATGACATTTGAGGATATTCATTTTTAATCAGTATTCCGAATGTGTTACGAGCCATTTCCAAGAAAGCGATCGTTGGGGATACCTTCTTAATCCTTGAGATGTGCAGTTTGTATGATGAAGCTGCGGTGCAAGGATTTCTCAGCCAATATTTGCCGTTAATGGATATGTTTGCAATATACTGCTGCATTTTATCCTGCAGTGCCTCGGCATGCCCATAAATCAGCGGCACAATCTATTATTTGTTGAAGCAACATTTGGCAACATTTTCCATTGCCCTCTTTCGCGGCTGTCACTTTCCAGAGCTTCGTTTACCCTTTCAGAGTTTTAATCTCGCCCAGGAAGACATTTTCGGTATTCTCTTGCATGTTACAATTAAATTTGCTTAAATGTTCAAAAACATACAATAAAATAGCTTGGCAAACTGTTTCATCTTCCAGCATCTCATAAATTTTATCCTACTTCCCCCCCCCCCCATTTTTTTGTTCATTCACACTTAAGAACCCCGATCTTCTTGACAGCCTTTGACTTCTGTGTGGAGGATACAACTCACCAGCTTGAGACTCCGATGTCTTCATAAAGCCTTGGAGATAAACGTGACTTAAAATCTGCGGGCCATTTCCAACTTGTCTTATAACCAGCTCATCCCATAGCAAAAGACAACATGTAGTAGTAATACCAACGTTTTCACTTTTCCCCAATGACAAATCATAACATTAACCTAGCCATTGACGGAGCACCATAAGTACAGATTTTAACAGAATTCCTGGGTATTTAGCCTACTACGAGCCATCGCATCAATTGACGATTCTTCACCGCAAACGAAACATTCTGTCTTATGATGAAGCTCAGCACCACACCAAGTGAATCCCGTTGCTAGATAACTGTTTAAATAAACACGCCCTCCCTCAATTTACTCAGTAGAACTCTTGTTTGATCACGGATCGACCAGCTGTATCGTTTTCCCGTACACTTCCACTTTCAATCCTCACCAGCGGAATCCTCTTAAAATTTCCTTTTGTTAATAAAGTCAAGTTTCCACTATATTGCAAAGCACACAAACACACACAAAAAGGTATTACTGTATCAATATTTCAGTGGCATCCCGGTTGCTAATCGAAGGGCCAGATAGTGAGGGAATCGCAGACGGACCTTGGGTTCACCTGAAACAAGTCCACTCCAGACGATATTACTGTCACTGGTACCACCTCGTGTTCAAACCCTTGGTGAGGTGTTCAGCGTCTTAATGGGAATTTTCCGACAGCGAGAGACAGGGCGAATCCAAACACAGTTTTTCTGATCTTCAGAGTTATCTTGACTGAGTAAAGCATCTTTCCTAAGAAGTTAGTGCTTTAATGTAGACATAAAAGGCTTTCTTGTTTCTGGAAGTGTTTACTACAACCCCTCCAGTTCGTAATAGATAGTGAAATCGAGAACTGGTTTCAGTTCCAACATGAAACCCAATTGTATTCCAGCTTTGGATTTGTCTTACACGTTGGCAAGTTTGAGCCAGTTAATCTTCCATGAGGGCTTACAGTTGCTGCCCAGTTTTGACCATCCGTTGCCAGTATAGCTTTATCATGCATCATGTGGTAGATCATATGGTTTGAAATTTCCCCAGCAGCATCTTCACTGTCACCTTATGGGTATCACGGTCCACCATAATTTCGAAATAAGCTGTAAGATCTCCAAAACACGATGTCTATTAATGCACCTTACTGAAGGAAGAAAATATAAGCTTTCGGGAGTCGTGTGATCAGAACGAGAGTGGAAGGTGTAAAAAAAGGCACATGGTCAAATGCATATATCAAGACGCTCAAGAAACGACAGTATGGATTCGATTTTTCTTTCAGTCGCTCGTTTTATCTCTAGGTTTTGGCACTATCAGTGGCCAACCAGCTGTGTACCACAAGCTCATCCTGTGAGCAGCAGTATATATATCACTTCATTGTCAACAGACAGGAAAGGTCCAGATACGACATAAAATGTAGCCGAGCCGTTCAAATAAGTCACCCCTAACTGACCAAACCAAATTGATAAATCGCTTCTTCAATGTTGCGTATGTCTACTTTTACTGATGTACCAAACGCTCGCATTTAAGATTTTTTTTTTTTTTAACAGGGCAGGGGTAGTAAAAAAAAGCGACCCGCTGGTAGGATCCGGCACTTTATGAGATAAAATCTGGCCAACGATGCCAATAACAATTTTTATGAATGGAATCCCGTGATGTAGCGGTTACCGTTCCTGTCCATGACGCATTCACGTGCCGCCCAGGATCAGGTGCATAAGTTCGAATCCTGGTTACGGCAATCGGTCCACACTCAACCCAGCTGTTCATCCATCCCTAAGAGTTGGTCTATAAAATGGGTATCTGACTCAGGCTAGGATATATATATATATATATATATTCACACATATACGCCATTTCCCGCGTTAGTGAAGTAGCGTCAAGAACAAGGGACTGAGCCTTAGAGGGAAAAATCCTCACTTGACCCTTATCTCTGTTCTTTCTTTCGGAAAAGTAAAACAGGAGGGGAGGATTTCCAGCCTCCCGCTCCCTCCCCTTATAGTCGCCTTTTACGACATGCAGGGAATACATGGGAAGTATTCTTTCTCCCCTGTATATATTTATACAGCTAACGTAAAATGAATGGCCTTAATTAGGGCAACTGCCTGTGACGTTTCAGCTAACTTAAAAAAAATAAGTAAGGCACGAGACCAAAGTTTCAGCCAACACACTGACCAAAAGAAGCAGAGGGAGGGTATAAAGAGAGGTAAGGGCAAGAAATGAGAGTTAGGCTTGTCTTGAATTTTAACCAAGTTTTCCATCTGGAAAGACTCAACCTATACCTAAAATTTGCTTTGGGGCGCATCCCAGGTTGGGGGTGATTTGGTGCGATCCCCCTTTGAGCTATAGAGTACAATAAATTTATTAACAATAATGATTTATGATATCTGTACAATCCTTTAACCCTTCAATCCATCGAAAGGGAAAATAAATGTGTACATATGTCAACTACTGAGTTATATTAGCAACACTAATACATTTGTATCAGTGGTATTACCTCCCATTGTACAAGCATACTTATTTGTTTTAACGACCAAAATTACCCTGATTATAGCTCTACTATATTATGTAATTAAGTAAAAATTCATTCTCATTTTAAAATGGTCATCGGACTCATAATACTTATCTTGAGCTCCTTGTCCCCTTCAACCCCCTTGGCCAAATCCTGCATACATGCCTGATTAAGTTGGGTGTGGGACATACCACATAGGTTCATTCATTTGATCTAAATGTTCAGTTCAAAATTCGTAAGGCCTGGATTGGATACATAAAACTAAGCCAAATAAACACATTACATTGTTTGATAAACTTACTGAATTACATAGTCTTTAGGTGTAATTGGTTTAAGAATTACATTATCATGGGTTTCAATGGCTCTGCCAGGTGATTCCTAGTTTGGTTTGACTTTTGTTTTTCTAGGCAAGTTGGACAATGCATTTCGTTTGACTGATTTTGGGCTTGACAATATCCTATGATGTGGACTGCTAAGAGCTGATGTGGGTCCAGGGGAAGGGATGGCATACAGTCCCCCAGTGGAAGCGAGGGGTTGGGAAAAAATATCACAACGGCAAAAAAATATTCTCCATAAAACTGATACATATTAGTTACCTTTCACGTTATTTGATCAGTTACGTTATGAATGATTTTATATTTTATTTCCCCTCTTTCTGATCCCCCACAGTCTTGGGACATGGGGATACTGGCCTTGTAACCTCAATCTGTTGGTGGGCCTGTCCTACAAATGTGTAGGATAGGAGAAGGAAGTAATAGACATAGCAGGGTCAATTAGATGGACTAGGTAATTATGATTTTTTTTTAAGGATTGTTCTTGAAATACATACCCTTTACTGTTTGTTCGGATATAATAGGAACTAAGCTTTGTTGGCTATGCCAGATGATCATCCTAAGAAATACTAAGTACTCTTGGACTTGATAACAAAAGGTTGTGTTATTTGTATTTAACATATTTTTGCTGTGGTGGTGGGCCCGTCTGTTTTAGGTCATGTCAGGCACCTCATGTTGGATTTGCTTTGAAGGGCTGGATAATCACCAATCATTTTGTAATTGTGTAGGGACAGGGGAATTAGAAAGAGTCTGGCTTGATATCTATCAGTCTATCCACATCTCACACCCATTCCCTCTGGAAACTCCCTCAAGGGAGATGCGACAGCAAAAAAGTCTCCATAACTGGTGAACTAAAATGCCACTTCTTAGCCTTTTGTACCTCACCCTTAACAGGCCACTGGCAGAGGGCAACTGTGACTTCCTATGCTACTTTGGCTCCTGTAGATTAGTTAGGATACCAGGTAGTAAATGGTAAGCAGCCATCAACCTGGGAAGTATATTACTGGTACTACCCATGGCATCATGGCTTTATTATGTTGTTGAACAATGAAAATTATGTTGTTGAGCTATGAAAATTTCCCCAAGGCAGAGCACTAACAGAATACTCAGACCAACCTAAGAGTCTGTAAGGCATCTTCAATATGGCCCATTATGCCTCCAAAATGTCTCGCATGTACCATTAGCATACCCGACATGAAATATACAACCAGTTCCAAGCATTATTGTTTTGCTTTTCTTCACAAACACCTGAATCAAAACTTCTGAATATTACAGAAGAGATGTGTAAAACATTTAGCATAACCTGGTTCAGTAAAAAAAAATCAAATAAACATTTTGCTTTTATTCATTATGTTTCAAGATCAAAAATTATGATTTGGCATATGTTTGATATAGATATCATGGCATTTGTTACAGAGAAAACCTCTAAAACATGTTTTAACAAATACTTATTACAAAACTATCCATCTCCAAAACCAGCTCCTCCAGCAAAGTTGATTAAAGAAGGATCGTAAGTCTGACCTCGGAATGGCGACCCTTCTGCATCCCAAGCTTTACGAAGCATTGATTCCATTTTCTGTTGAGAAGAATTCAGCATCAAATTACATAATTAATGAAGCTACGAATATCTCCGATTCATAAAAAGTAACATTTTTTTCCAGCTTTTCAACATTGTTCAATATACAAGCTAGTAAGGAAAAGGGTTGTGAAAGTAAGAAGTAAGGCCACAAACAAGTATGACGAGAAATGAAACTCTTAAGAACAAATTTCTATGAAAAGTTCAATAAGGAACTACGGTAATTTATATAGCAGTACAACATGAGGATGAAGCACTACTGAGTCACCTAACTAGTGCATCCGTAGAGCTTACTATAAATGTGTGTGGTACCATAATTACAGTGTAAAAATTTTCCTTGAAGGCTCAGCTACCTCTTAAGTGCATAACAATTAAGCCACTAGGAAGGATGCATTGCACAGCTGCAGTGTGAAAAGATCAATAAACACAAATAGCATTTCATAATATCAGTATATATATCACTTTTTCATATTAGTTGATTGTTTCTGGCATCAATAAAGCATTGTCATGAACATGTGAAGAAATAGCCTCATTTACAAAAACCAAAACATTTCTTTTTGAAAAAAATTTTCAAATTGTAGATAAAATACAGGAAAAAGCAAACAAACAAACAAACAAAAAAAAAGGTGCAACACTGGGATCACACTACATAACTAGAGAACCTGCTGTCAAAGGGGAAAAAGAATGTGTTCAGAGTTGAAAAGTTTCCTTTTATGTAGTTCCTCTTGGTACTAGATTTGCCTTTGATTTTTCTGTTATTTCCTCAATAATTACATGCTTAAACTGCTTGATAATTACTTTCCAGGGCTCAGGGGGTTTACACAAATTATGCTTGCTAATTCTAATGTTTAGCCCAGTGTGATGATGTAATGTAAACTGTACAAGATATGTATCTGAAGTTTGAGTAAAGTACTGTAAATAAGGAGAGATGATTATGAACAGTGGTAAAAGAGTACGAGTAAATCTGAAAAAGTAATCTGGTAATACTTGGAAAACATATTCAAATGATCCTTCATATGTAAATAAAGAAACTGACCTATCTGCATACAAAAAAATTAGCAATCAACAAAATCTGTATTAATGTCAATTTTTCTGCAAATACAGTTATTATGCCCCTATAGTATACTTCATTAGTGCACTATACGTTTAAAAGAATTATTTTTTGAGATAATCTTTGTCAATTTGAATTGCTGTCAAATATTTGGAGAAAATATATAAAAATTCTCATTATCTGAATATCATGTAATTCACTTTAGCATGAAGACATAACTAAACGCAAAATACAAAATTTCTTACCAGTTTATCAGAAGTTGGCTTTCCTCGTTCCTGCTGTTGTTTGTTCCACACCAACTCCTGAATCTTCTGTCTCTCTTCCTCAGGTAGTGAGGCATAGTCACGTTCAGCATTTATCTTTTTCAGGTCTATAGAATCTTCGGATGTTAGTAGTTTATCCCACCAACAATCTTCACTTTTCTCCAAACTGATCTATATAGAGACAACAAGCTGACATTAATAATCAATGAAAGATATATATAGCTTAAGACATTTAGAGGCAATGAAATAAAAATGCTCCCATTACAATCACAATTTATCATGCTTAATACCCAATTCTTTACACCAGGCCACTACACAATTAATTGCCAACCCGCATGTAGAAATAACAAGCTTATTCATGCCTGCCTCACACTTAAGCCCCTGCAAACATAACATCGACAAAACATATTCACCCTGTGATGACACAACCACCTCTTCAACCCAGTCTTAAACTCCATTCCACTACATGTACACCCATCTGAAACTACACTCCCCATACATGCACAAGACTCATTATCTTTCCTGCACTCTGGATATCACTCATTTCTTTAACATTATAATGACAGCCAGCACATTAGAAGACCCCTCATGCCAGGGATGCAACTTTGACACTTAAGATTCAGAGCACCTGCTCTGTATTTGTCCTACATTCACCCCACAAAAACAAACAGGCAACATCACAATGCCTCTCGACCTGTAGTCCCAAACGGTGGAAAAGGCTGGCTCCCTGAGCATTGTTCTACCCACCTACAAGGGAATCCTGGGCTATGATGGTAAAGTATACGAAGAAGGAGGTAAGAGTATTGGCAGCACAATTACATATTGCATGCATAAAATTATCATACCCTCCCTTGTACCCAGTTGACTATGTAATCATAAACTCCATCCTTCTAAATTACTTGTATTACTTTTCAGCCCAACATATAATTTCCTAAATTTTCTGCATTTCCTTCTAATTTTCCTATTTTTCACACTCATACCAACACATCTTTTTTAAAGGCTTACCACCCATTCTTCCCTTATGATCCATTTTTCATTATATCCATTACTGTCAATGTGGTACATTCCTTTTTAAATTTAACATGTATGAAATATTCTTAAATTTAACATTCCCTGCAACTTGAATTGCTAATGTCATACCGTTATATATTCCCCTGGGACCAGAGACCACAGAGATTCCTCTGCCTTAATGGTGTGTGGGAATTCTCCTCTAACAAGAGTCTGCCATGCTGAAGCTGACTCCAGCACTCCCACTTCTAGGGATGATGCTTGCAGAGTTACCCTAGCCTTAAAAAGAAAAAAAAAATTAAAATAATTTTTTTGATCATATATTCATTAAATTTCATGCTCTTTTATGGCTCTCAGTTACTATGCTATATTGCTGTGCATGGAAAACACTTCTGGGGAGATGCTAATGTACTGCTATGTTTCAAAAAAAATACAGGCAGATCTCCAGTCCAAATTCCCTGAAATGAAGCTATCTTCAGATTTTGGACATTTTTCAGATCAAAGATACTAATTTTCAGGTGGGGTGTTTTCTCACTTTAAATGCTATTTGTGTATAATTTTTTTTCATACATATTCGCCATTTCCCGCATTAGTGAGGTAGCGTTAAGAACAGAGGACTGAACCTTAGAGGAAAAAATCCTCACTTGGCCCCCTTCTCTGTTCCTTCTTTTG
>JAYMFT010405301.1:0-18627 GCA_038088735.1 Panulirus argus | reverse complement strand
TGTGTGTGTGTGTGTGTGTGTGTGTTTGTGTGTGTGTTTGTGTGTGTGTGTGTGTGTGTGTGTGTGTGTGTGTGTGTTTATGTGTGTGTTTGTGTTTGTGTGTGCGTGTGTATGTATATGCACATATGTGCGCGAAGTCGATTATGACGGCGAAAAGAATCAGTGCGCGCGTCCATACGATTTAAGGATGAGGTGGTTGTGTCGAGGTCATGAGAGACGTCAGGACTCTGGCAGTAACTATACGCCAGCCTGAGAGTGCGTGTCTGCGGCCTGTATTTCGGTGTACTTTAACTGTACTTTGCATGAGAATGTGTATGTGATTACTGTTCGTTCGCGTGTTACAGGGAAGGTTTTACGCACGTGTTGCCCCGCCTCAACCTTGTATGCATGCACCATATACGTATGTGTGTGCGTTGGATGTCGAATACGTAAGAGCTCTACGAGGATTAGATTAATGGCTCACATTGTACACTTCTCGATGATTGTCATTATAGATCAAGGAATTTTGTTTATATTTTACAGATACAAAATTAGATTGGCTGAGGTAATGGGTCATTCAGGAGATGTCGTGCTCACTCATAAGTTTTTTGATTAGTGGTATAATTGAAGTTTACCAATTTGATTGTTTTGTGCAGTAGTTTGGTCGCATAGTGCGTGATTTTAACTAGGCAGCTGTGATCTGTATATTTACATAGGGTTCATAGTCGCTCCGGGAAAGATTCACAATGAAATGGGAAAAGCTTTCACTTGTCTTGCTAAACAGTTGGTTAAGTTACTTGGGATTCATGTTAGAGTCATACATATACCTTTGGAAAATCCTTTCACATAGGTGCATGAATGACCGGTTTGTATATTGTATGTGTGTGTGTTATTTGTGTGTGTACCAGTCTCTTTCTTCATCGCAAAGGTTCGAGACTGAACCTTCTCCTGCCGTTCCTAGCAACAATAACCTTTCCCTTTTTAAAGGCCCCATCTGCAAATAAATCTCTTAGATATTCCTTTCCACCTTTCTATATTAAATTTTTTTTCCAATTCCCAGTTTCTTAGAGGACGTCTGTCTGTGATTGCAATCTGTGTCATGCGAATATTACATACATCAGATGACGTTTATGTTGCATGTAATCCCAGGAACACATTTAAAGTGAGAATGGTGTTCATTCTAAGGTGCACGTGGCGACAAGTATCTTAAAAGAATTTTGTGGGGTGATGCTGGCGTGAGAGCATCTTTGCTGCCGTAATGGGCTCTCTCCTGCCGAGCCTGGGGAGGGGAGGAGCATTACAGACTATATTATGAGACTGTGTTTGTTCGCGACACCAGGACGCTGAGTGCCGCCTTCTTCTTAACCCGCCCGCTGAGTGCGTCTTTCCTTCACCCACCCGCTCAGCGCCTCTCTTCACCCACCCTCCTTGCTTCACTCAATCGTTGAGTTCCTCCTTGCTTCACACGGTCGCTCAGTACTTCCTCGCCTCACCTGACAGACAGGAGCCTGCATGCTTCACCTTGCCACACTGTGACTCCACAATTACCTTCTTGTGTTCCCGGGGAGCCTGGCGAACGTGGGTGGGAGTACACTTCTGTAGCGTCTGGTTTCCCTCCCCACCTCGGCCGCCGTTGCCACGTCAGGTGTCAAGTTCCTGCCTCCCTGTTTGGCCGGGTGTTGTGGGTTCGTTTCCCCAAGTGTGACAATGTTTTTCATTCCCAACGCTGCTGGAGGAGGTGAGCGGAATTCGTTGATTCGTGTGTTGTTCCCTGTGTCTCGTTTATGATGGGGAACTTTGGTCAGCACAGATGGAGAAAGACGTTGAGGATGTTCCTGATACATTTTCTATTAATGTCTTATTCATACATATGCCAACAGGTGTTCTCCATGCATGGTCTATTGGAGAGATGGCGCGTCTTTTGCTCTCGTCTTCCTTTCACTCTGTGAAGAGTGAATGTTTGTATCCTTCTTAAGACCCGTCCCTCTGGTGTTCTGCTGCGGTTTATGTCATTTGTGATGGCGTGTCCCATGTCCTCGCCCCCCCCCCCCTCAGTACAGGTTGCGGTAGTATGACGTATCTTTTCCTCCTGCCCGGTAATTTGCGACAACCTCATTACCTGGTGTTGTATACGACATATGTACCTGACACGTACAGGCAAGCCAAACCAATAGCTTTAACGAGAGCTTGTGCAAGAAGCTTTTCCTTCTCCCGAAATATAAGTCTAACGAACCCTAGACTAGTCTAACCTGTCTTACATTAGTCTAGATTACTTTGGATTAGTTTGACTGACTCTAAATTCCTCAGAAATACTTTAGATTTGCTTAACACGGATTAGCCTAAAGTATGTTTCTTTAGTTAGGGATGAAGAAAATGCTATGCCAGAACCATATTAGTGTAAGGTTGTGGCCCCCGCCCGTGCGGCGCTGTGTGCAGTACAAAAGGTTTTTGAAGAGTTACCTCAATGTGGAGTCCTTTGTCCTGCTCGCTGGTGCGACCAGCAGATCGATCCGTCACCGTATTCCACCTGCATATTCCGGGTGTTTCCTCCTCTTCCTTCCACCATGCCACCATCCAGCTTCTCCCTCGATGCTGTGTCACTTCACTTCACATTATCCTTCTCCTGATGTGTAATTGTATAGTATAGGGAGCAAGTTGTGCACTCTTGGGATCCCGTCTCTTGAACTCTCTAATGCTATCCGCCTTTTTAGAACTGATGTTCACATAAAACATGTACACATTCATCACTTGATAAATTTATCGTCAGACTGGTGTAGAAACACGGAGCTTGTGATTAAGTTATCCCTTTCATATGCATGGTAGGCAAATCTTTAGCCTCTGCGCTTTCAGTGTAACCCTTTTCTGTCAATTCTGGCAGCGCCGTCTTTGGTGTGTGTGTGTGTGTGCGTGTGTGTGTGTGTCTGGCTCTGACGCTAATTAACTCCATCGACACAGGGTGGGTGAGGGACGGGTGGGATGGGGGGTTTGGAGAGTGGATAAGTACCATAGGGAAAGGGGTATGGGAAGCCTAGGGAGGAACAGGTGTGAAGGCATGGGAGAAGAAGGCTGTGGAGACGGACACGTATGAGGATATGGGAAAAGGGAGGATTATGGCCCTGGGGGGACAGACAGGGGTGAGGAATTGGCACGAGGGACCCGAAGAGCCTGGAGGAACTAAGCTTTCGGAGGAGTGAGGCAGAAGGGCTGTGTAGGGACAGGGGGAAGGCGGGAAGGAATGTAACCACCACGACGTTCTGGGCCGGCGGGAGGATCTGTATGGGAGGAAAGGCGTCAATAGTAACCCTGAACAAGGTGGAGCTGAATGCAGCGCCCGGGGCGGAGCGCCAAGTTGTTCAAACTCTTCGCTTTCACTTCTGTGTCCCTGAAACAGAACAGATGACTTTCTGTTAGGCAGGTAACCAGAGACCCATCGCAAAAGACAGCCCCCCGTGTGGGCCTATCATAGCTAGTGTGTGGCGAGAATGGTTTGCTTTTTGAGAGCGTTGGCTGACCTCTGACGGGTTTCGGAGGGTTGTGGCTGATCACAGCCGGGTTTGGAGGGAGTGACTGGCCACTTCCGGGGTTTAGAGGGTAGTGACTGGCCATTGGCAGAAGGGAAGTTGGCCATTGTCGGAGTTAGAAGGATGGTGGAGGGCCAGTGCGGGGATTTGAGTGGGGAAGTGGAATTGTTAAGGATGAAAGCGAGGCAGTTTTATTAGGGATTGAGTAGAGGGAGACTGTTATTACTTGGATTTGAAGGTTGGAGAGTGTTGGCTTTGGATAGTTGTGGGTGTTTGTTCCGTTGGTGAGGATGATGCTGCCTGATGGGGGAGGCGAAATGGATGGAGGGAGGGGGAGGAGAAAGCCGAGGATGGTTCAGCCACCGTGAAGCATGGATGACATAGAGTGTTGGGGTGGCGAACAGCATGAGAACTGTGCAGCCGTCCGGAACATCAGCTGCAGGAGGGCGCGAATGGAAGGAGTTTGTCGGTCTCCTGGAGGAGATGAGTGTGGGGAGAGGCTGGTCATGTAAGGGAAGGGGAAGAGGTGGAGAGAATGGTGCGTGGGAAGAAGGTTGGTGAAGTTGTGGAAGGATAGATCTGGAGCACGTAGCCACTGCGACGGTAATGGATTACATGGAGTCGGTGGCCAACGTAGGCGCCACCGGCGTGGGAAGGAAGGAGGGTTGCCGCCGGAGAGAAAGTTCGCGGTAATATCTCTCTTCTTACTGATGCTTGTGTGGCCGTAGTCATCCTGCGGTTACTGCCTTGCGTGATATGCTTCACGTTCTACGACTAGCTGTCTTATAGCGTAGACGCTTCCCCTGAATCTGTCTCACCTGTTCCTGCTCTACAAATTATTCTTACGGCTTCTTCTCGCATACGTGCAGACTTATTCTCTAGAAGACCAGCCGAACTTTAATTTTCTTTTCCGAGTGACATTTGGGGAGCTGTTCTCGGGACTGAGTTACATGGGAGAAAGTGAAGAGTACGTGTGCGAAGGTGTGGTAATTGGGGCGCATGAGGAACCTCGTCGGGGGTCCACTGGGGAAAGGACACATGTTGTACAGCGATGGGTTTCATCACCCTCACTCTCCCTGTGGGAATCACCGCCCACAAACACCCATGAACTTGTGTATGTATGTTCGATGACTTGACATCCTGCGTGTCGTTATCTATAATCTTGATATCATCAAGACCTGTTTAAGAAACAGGTGAGCATAACACCGCGTTTGGGAGGACGTGTGGCGCGCATACTGGCGCACACGCCTTGCCATCCACCGGGCGTTCACGTGAACAGAGAGCTTTCCGTTAGCAAGATGGAGCCTGAGGTTTATTTTTTTTTTTCTATTCACGGGAACAAATTGTGTTGGCTCGCAACGAGTCACAGCTGTTGAATTGCACCTTACGTCATGCTGACACCACCACCCAAACCCCACACAAGTCTACGCAGGACCCTAACCCACGATTACACACATCACACTCACCCGAGAGAACCACCGTCCACGTCCTCTCATACCTCTTTCGAACTCACGGACTTATATCCAGACCCACAGACGTACCAACTATTAACACGTAATAGGTGTACGTCAAAACCCCACACTCACCTCCTGACACGAGATATGTCTTCCCGGACGGCCTCGCACGTCCTCCCCGAACCTTCATCCTTGTTGGTGTAAACGTGTAGTCGTGATCACTGGCGTCATAATTTTTTCACCTCACTCACTTCGCTCATCTGCGCCTCCCACCTCATCCCTGAGACCCCTTCACTCACGGTAGATTCAGTGAGTTCAGAGATGATTCTTACCAAACACAACAAGATATGTGCAAAAATGTCGTCCATGATAATGCTCTGCCACGGATTCTTGAGAAGTATTATAACTTTTCTTATTGTAGATATAGTTCTGTTTTTATTTATCTCGATATGTAATCCAGTCATAGTTGTTGTTCAACTGTTATAAACTTCATTTACCATGTAAACTGCCGTATTATTCATTGTGTTGCACAAACCGTGTTAACGCTTTTCTCATTAAGTTAACGACAATGTATTTCAGTCATTGAGGCCCCCCCCCCCTCCCTCCTTTCCCAGTCCCTGGGCCTTTGGAGCACTTTGTACCAACCCTCTTTTCTGACACCGCCCGCTGGACGGGTGGGAGTGAGTGCACAATAAAATAGCCGCTCTTGCGGCAAAAATCAAAATCAATCATGGCTTCGAAAATCCAGACCCACGCCCCTTTACAGTCCTCCTAGGCCTCCCTCCGCTCTCACACTCAGCCACACAGAAGCCGCTGGGTGAAAAAAAAAGACTTTTCTGTCCACTTTCCAGAGCTAAAATGGTTGTCAGCCATGGTTCATTTTGTTTTAATAGGGTAATGCACTGTTTCTGTTCTTGTAATTTCTTCCACCTACTTTTATTTATTTATTCACTTCTTCGTTTTCCTTTTCTTACTCGCATCATCTGGTCTCTCTCTGGTGTATTCGGAAAGTGCTTGTGCCTTACGCAGTTTCCCTGCCTGACCGTCACAGTGACCAGGGAACTGTTTGCCTGACGGGGGAGACCAGGCTGACAGGAGACGAGGTGAGGACTGACCAGGAAAGACTGAGGGAAAGGGAAGAAAAGAGGGAGAGAATGAGAGTGGAAGTAATAGAGTAGAGAAGCAGTAGGAGAGGTGAAGGCAAGTGGAAGAAAGTGTTAACGGTAAAGTTGAAAGTGGAAGTTGATAAGTAAGGAAGGCAAAGAAAGCGAGCATTTCTTCATATTGTGAAAGGAAGTAGGAGGCCGACGACTCATCTGCTGCTGCTATAGTCTTGGTTCTCAACCCGCCAGTGAACGTTCTCGTCCTCCACACCCACCTGTAGTGCCAGTGCTCAACGTGTGTGCAAACCTTTTTAGCCTCATGTTTCATTAGGATTTCCAGTCCTATATGCAGAACAACCAAAAATTTATGTACGTACTGAAGGTTTGACGCTTCCAATTTTTTTTTTCTAATTTTCATTGAGTCTTTTCTTTTTAAATCGAAGTCGCCGTAAAGACAGCAAGAAATTTGGTTCACGTTAATGGCGTCTGTAGCTATGGCATATGCTGCCGTTCCGGCCACTATAACAGAGCAGTTGTCAGTGGGAAGGACTGGGTAGAGTCGTCTCATTGTTAGCGTAAACGCCAGTGCACAACGCAACCACAACCCTGCCACCCTTGAGCACTGCCTTCGAGGACAACGGTACGACCGTTCAACACAGCCGCACGACGCTTGACAACGACGTGACCTTTAACCTGACTCTTAGGAGTAAGGACAAAGCCTCTGAGCCGTCGTTATATCGTGCTCGAGAGTTTACTGTTCATCTGGCTAGCCGTCCGTAAGCGAAGCATTCATAAACTCGGGGATCTCTTTGTGAGGTTCTTGGTTTTAAAGAACCAGTGGATGCTTTTGTTAGGCCGCCGCCTCATATATTGCACATTTTTCTCCTTAACCTCTTGGGCAAGACAGTACAACTCCTGGGTGTTAAGGACTGACCTTTGAACTAACCCTTAAGTTGTTGTACTCAGTTAAACATAAGAAAGGTTCAAAAGGCTGGCGGTCTCTCTTAGTACAGTGAATAGTCTTCAAGCAGCAGCAGCCTGTACCTCTGCAAGACGTTGTCCTCCTGCATAAAGGCATCTGGTTTCGTATGATTACATTGTTCTCATAAAGACTAAGGACCTTGTATTCTGTACGTCTGTGTTCCTCGAGTAGCACAGAAATTGCGTACCTTTAGCACATGATTTCAGGTCATACTGATAACGTCATCTCGACCCTAAAGTATCTTTTGTTAGTCAGTTGGATATCAAGAACGGTTAGGAAGTGGGAGGATGAGGACTACTGGGGAAAAGGAAATTGTGACGAAAGATAAGTCGGGAAATAAAGGCGATTAGGAGACCAGAAAATAGAGATGGTTGTGAAGACGTTTAACAAGGACGGTTAGGGAGCCCGACACCAGCGCCGGAGTGGAAACCGGAAATAGAGTTCTGTCAGGCAGCGAGAAACTAGTGCAGGTGAGGCAGCCGGAAAGGTATTTATAATTTCAGGCGAGAGTATTCTTGATATGTTTGATTTTTATATTTTCAAGATATCAGCGTCGGACGTATAAGAGTATAATGACCATGACTGATAAGATTTTTTTTCTTTTATTCTAATCATTTATTTATGTTGCCTTAGAGCTGTTGGTATAGCAGAGTCGAGTTATAGTGGAATAACATGGTTGCTTATCGGTGATGGGCAATTACGAAGGATATATATATACACATATATATATATATATACTGCCTCCGTATTCCCTGCGTGTCGTAGGAGGCGACAAAGAGGCGGGGGGGGAAGAGGATGGCTGGAAATCCTCCCTTGCTGCATCACTTTCTAAAAGGAGGGCAGAGCAAGGAGCCCAGTGAGGATTTTTCCTCGAGTGCTGGTGGTATATCAGTGTAATATTGGTGACTTATTGGTGGTAATCAAGGTCAGGTACTAGTACTTGTCGGGTGTGTGTGGCAAAGTAAATCTAAACTCAACGTTGATATGTTGCATTTTTCAGTAACATGTTGGAACTGGAGTTTTGGGTTGCGTTTGGTGAGTAGAATATGGGTTGAAATTTCACTGGAATTCATGCAGGACATTTTAAAAGTTGTTTGATAGAGCATTCTGACTGAAATCCTTTTATTTCATTTTGAAACTTGTCTTGAGATTTTGCCAAGAATCTCTGGTTCGAATTTTTACAGAAACAGCCAGTTTGAACTATTGATGGGAACTCGGAATTGCCGTACAAATGTGGACTTGGTTCCCCTCTCAGCGGATGGGTCGTCTTTCTTCTCTACGGATTTTTAAACAAAAATATCGAACACGTTTCTGTCGGTGTCGCGAGGGATTCCTTCCCACTGCACAGTTTCCCGAGTCAATAACTACTCACCCCTTCCCGCCCTCCCCCTCGGTTAATGCATATCGGTGTACTTTCTCCTTCTAAAGTTCTGTTGATAAAATGCCTGTGTTTAGTTACCTCCATCAGTGATATCGTCTTGCCCCATCTGGTATACCCTTTCTCTTCACTACACCTTAGTTATCTAACCCAGTACCACCTTACCTTCTCCCCAACATTTCCTCATTAGTACCTCCCGCCAGAGACCAAGGACCTCCCGGGTTTACCCCATTATCACTGCAATATCTCTCCGGAAGTGCCTCTCACAGTATCTTCCCCAAAGTTACTGCCTCCATACTTCGCCAGTTAATATTACCATTCACTACCCCCGCTGGAGGCGTCAGCTCTTTAAACCCCCGCCCCACCCCACCTCATCCTCGCAATTAGCACTCCAGTGTCCCTTCCCCGTCCTGCCAGACCCCGTTGCTCGAACTTTGCATGAGACAGCCCCAGGGAAGATGCATAAATAAGGTGCTGCAGAGGAAAACTTCAATTCACGCCCGCTGAGTTCAGAAGTAAGGTCTAAATTGATCTTAGTGCCAGAGTTCTGTAACTACGTCTGGCCACAAGTTTTAAGTTCCATTTTGATGCTGGCGGCATTGGTACAGAACTTCCAAAGGAGAGGGAGATAGATGGATAGAGAGAGAGAGAGAGAGAGAGAGGGAGAGAGAGAGGGAGAGAGAGAGAGAGAGAGAGAGACTCAACGCCTACCCTCCCAGCAGCCTTCCCTCAGGGATCTCTTGTGGCCATAGTCGTACATATTGACTATTGACTCCAGTGGCTCCGCCCAGGGCCTGGTGCAGCATCCCGCAGGCAACAAACACCGAGATATATCAGTGAATTCTTGGGCGTAAGACTTCGTCCCCTCAAGGCTCCTCCTCCTCCTATTCAGCATTTTCTGTTCTCTGAAGCGACACTAATGGCGAAAACATCATTGTCAGCCGATTCGATGTGAAAACTCCGTGATTAGGGGATTTGCAGAAGGGAAACTTAGTGATCAGTTGAGTCGATGTGGGAAAACGTAGTCACTGGAGGTTCGGCGGGGAACATAGTGATTAGAGATCAGGCAGAGGAAAAGTTAGTGATTATTGGATTCGTTGAGGGAAAACTGATTGGGGGATTCAGTGTGTGGACAACGTGGTTAGGTGATATTTTGTGAAAATCTGGTGATTTAGTGACTAAGAATTCCGTGTGCGCATTCGGTGTCAATATTTTTTGATTTCGTGAATCATTGTGAAGATGCGATTTATTGATTTGTATACTTTAGGATAAAAACTGGGTTATTAGTTTGTGCTGTAAAGCTCCTTGTGTTAGGTATAGTGTAAAATTCTTTTTAGCGATGATTCGGTGTACCAATTTCTTTTATTAGATCAGCCGGTGCGGAGGCGGGCACTGATGATGATGGTCATGCAGTGCAGCAGGTGGGCAGTCAGGATGTTGGTCATGCAGTCTATACTCTATTCGGAATTGGGACTTCGTAATGAGGAAAGTGTGTTGTGTGTAAATAATTTGCTGATGAGTTTAGACGAAAAAATGGCCGTTAGTCCACTGCCTGGATTGGAGTTAGGTTCTGAAAAAAGTAAACATACACTCTCTCTCTCTCTCTCTCGTCCTGGCGGAGGCCGTCTGTCCGGTCATCTGCTGAAGGCCTCAGCCAGCCCAGAGCCGTGATGGCTGGGAGAGCAATACAGAATACGGAATTGGTCTCCGCTAGAGGATGGTGGTAATGCCTTCAATATTTTCTCTCTTTTCAAGAGTGCCGATGAGGAATGGAGGGAAGATTGGTCCTGAATAGGCTTAGGATTGAAAAGAAGACTTGCCAGTAATGGAAGGCGGGATATAGGAGGACTGAGCAAAGCCAGGCAGCCATTGAAATTGGTCTTGGCTCAGGATTGGCCGCGGTGGACGAGTGATGCTAAACTGGGATTTCTGAATAACATTAATAAGGGTTTAACCAGGATTTCTCAATGAAGTTATTAGGGATTTAACCTGGGTTTCTGAATGACGTTATTAGCGATTTAACCATAAATTCACGGTGATATAATTTGGTTTAGCCGAGTATTCACGGCCAAGCGATGAGGAGCTGACGTGGGTCTGAGCAGCGTTGGAGAAGATGATCGACTCTCTCGGAACACCAGAGGAAAATATGGCAACAGAATTCTTAAAGTTACTCAACATCTTACTTGTGGAGTATCCCGGCAGTGACGTTACATGTTCCTGATTTTCATATAATTTTTTGTTCACACAGTAAATGCGAAAGCATAGTGTGTGTGTGTGTGTGTGTGTGTATCTGTGTGTGTGTGTGTGTGTGTGTGTGTATGTATCCTCTAAGTCTAGGTCTGTTCATGTGTTTGCCTGGATCAGGATCAGTGTGTACACGGCTTACCCTCTAGATTGTACTGGAGCGTCGTTCCAAAGGTGTTGCTGCCTGTTGAGCAGCAGGGGTCAAGTGTTAACTGAGAAGTGTGATGGACTATACCAGGCGGCTGGTGTAAGCAGGAACGTTCACTATCTCATGCAAGGTGACAGGTGTACAGACAAAAAGGTGTAGTACAGCGTATCACTGTTTGTAGTAACTATCGTAGGCGAGAAGGTGTAATTAGGGCGTAGACAGCAACAGATGTCGGCATAAAAGTGTGTTTAGTAACATTTGGATGATGATAGGTGGAAGACGATGCAGACAATAACAAGCGCATACAGAAAGTTTTAGCAGTGGGCGCTGCAGGTGTCGGGTGCTGGAAGGATGAGTGAGGCAGACAGTACAGGATAACACAAGACCAGACACAGGGTGAAGAGGTGCTTATGAAAAAGATACGTGTCTGCAGCCGGGATACATTGGCAATACATGTTAGATGACGTTCGCCAGAAGACAAGAAAGGAATGGCCGAATAAGAGAGGATGATGATGGGCTGAAAGCAGAGATGCTTTTGAGCGAGCATAGGGCCAATCGCAGCACTTGCTGAGCTGCGAGGATAATACTGGCATTACCTTGAAAGTCCAGAGAAATTTCTGAGCTAGAAATTGTTCAAAGGTCCTTCGCCGCCTCAAGCGACTCATTAACGTCTTAATTACCGAGACAAGTTAAAAGAACTCCAACTATATTCATTAGTGTATAGCCGGGAGACGGTCCACGACCCATACTGAGGACCCGCGTCCATAATGTGCATACTTGTTAGAGTGGTGGGCACGCTGACCAGGACTGGTGTGTCCTGCCTCGGGAAGGTGTATAGTAACTAGGGCAGGTGTTTGGTGATTAAGACAGGTAAGTGAGACAGGTATGTAGTGAATCAGAACAAATGTGTGTGTGTGTGTGTGTGTGTGTGTTTATGTGTGTGGTGGTGGTGGTGGGGGGGGGGGAGGCCGACAGGTGTATGCGACGAAGACAGCTGCGCCAGCATAAACAACTGGTGTTTCTTAACGATGACGGATACTGAGGAAGGCGTGCCACCTGTGGCAGCCAGAAAAGGTGCAGGTGAGCTGACAGGTGCACCGGTTACCTGGTGAGCCAAACAGGATTCACCTGGAGTTATCCGGGCCCGCAGGCGCCACTGCCGGAAGCAGAGAGCGGAAGCGGAGGGGCGTGTCTCAAGGCTGGCCGGCCGTCCACCGCCCCGTCTGCCACCAGCTCCACGTTACCAGCTGCCACAAGTTGCACGCTGCTGCACTCTTCCGGCTGAGGCATTGTACTGTGCACCTACTTACTGTTTATTGTGTATAGTTAGATAAATGGGGAGATCAGGTGGCACTTGGAGAGAAAGACTTTCCTTCGTTGCTCACTGATGTGAAAGAAACGGAGGCGGGCACTCGACCCCAGCAGCTAGAACAACCAGGTACTTCTGGTCGCACAGGTCAATATTGGCCTGTGGGAAAACCTTGCAGTTGCTCAGCCTCCAGGCTGGCCACTACGGAGAGTACCAGACTCTCTCCACCTCCACCACCGCTATTATCAGTGCCGTCACAAACACCACTCTCACCACTGCCATCACCACTACCACAACCATTGCTGTAACTTTCTCTGTGACCACTTCCTCCAGATCCATTCGCCACCATCACTGCCGCCAACACCAGAACATCACCACCACTACTACCAGTAACATGATCGTCATCACCACCAGATGCAACTATCACCAGCACCACTACCACCATTACCTTCACCACCAGTACCACGGTCACCAGTAAAACTACCACCACTACCTGGGGCGCCGCCCTCCTTCAGGTAAATGTGGTAATTAACCTGCCAACACCCGCCATAGGTACTAGCGTTGACTTGATCTGACACGAGACTTATGGTTGGCGAGACTGACACTGTGAAATTAATTCCTGTCTGTGTGTGTTCATGTGTTTGTGATGATCTGGTTGTATTCTCGGGGTTCACTTTCCATCATGTACACCTTTTTATTTCACTTTCAAATTCATTATCGTACGTGTGACTCTTTCTCTACCTTACATCGATAAAATAATCATGAAAATTTCCTGTTTTAATTAGCTTGATCTCCGGATCCTCAATTTGATACATAAGATTGCGATCTCGATTCATATGGGCAGACAACATCGCGATCGCAATTAATGTTCTCAGAAGCTGAAGGCGTCGTTGGCAGGCCGTCAGGGAACTCCAGCCAAGACGATGACGGAGGATTGTCTTTCTCTTCTACCTTGTGCGTGTAAGCCTTGCGGGAAGCTGAAGCATTTATCTTTGTGTTGCTTGGCGCGTGATGAACGCTCGAGCGATGATCATCCAGATATGTTGTATGTAAACCAACTTCCAGTAGGTACTTTCTGTTTCACTGCAGAGACCATTTAAGTCTCTTGGGCACCGGATGAACACAGTGTAATCCAAAACAAGTTTACTGTTAAGGGATTTCCGTTAATTCGGTGAAGCGTCTGCGGCTTGGCCTGAAGAGCGGGAGGTCTACACCGGCCCCTGTGAGTGTGGTTCTCTTTGGAACTGGACTTGAGACCCAAGCCCCTGCCGAGGGGCGCCCATATTGGAGCTGTGGAGTGGAAGACATGGAAGGATATTACATTCTGGTTGCCGGAGGTTTATACAATGCTCTTTATAAATGTGGGTAAACAAGGATTCCAAGCCTGGTCCCGACGTCTCGAGATTGACTTCGAGGTGACGCTACCCGCACCGATCTGGTTTGGTCATTCATGCGACTAGGAACACGTCTTCCCGATATGAACTCTTCCCAGTCGGCTGTAACAGACACAGTCCCTCGGGAACCGCCGTGAGCTGGTATTGTGAGGCGACGCGCATCAGCGGGAACACACCCACGGGGCTGGACCGTCAATGTAGGCGGTTGGACTGGAAAAGATGCCCTGTAGCTGTATGTTCTGGCTGGGCTTCTCTTTGAATTGATTAGTCATACTGATTTTCATGTAGTCTTGACCTCATTGTTCAGGGTCCGAGATTTTCAGGCCCACACGGTTTTAAAAGTTTTGTGTGAGACTGCGTGATGACGCGGCGGCAGGGCCTCGCTCGTCCCGGGATGTGAAGCGTCCGACACGGAGCACCTGGAGCGCTGCCGATGGCCCTGTCGAACTCTGATGGGGTTTTCATTAAACGCCCTTCTCTAAAGCCCTGAGTTCATTATTATTATCACTATATATATATATATATATATATATATATATATATATATGTTCAGCGATGTGACGCCATGCACTGGCAGGGTTAAGTTGTTTATCTCGCTTGACCCTTTAGGAAGGCTCAGTTTCGGTAAAGACACACGACATTACCGGGATGTCCTTCTTATAAACCCTGATATGGTGAAAGTGTCAATCTGACCCCAGGAGAGCTGGGTACTAGAGTGTTTCTTCGTCTTCGAGAGGAAAACTTCCTTGAATTGAGACCGCTTGATGTAGAATTCCAAGGGACTTTTGACCACTAGTCAGTGGAAAACTTTATGAATACACTAAGCCATTTACGTCATCAGCTGGTCTTCTAATTCAAGATGTACGTGTGTGTCACAACAGTCAGGTGGTGTTGTGTATATGATGATTCTTATGCGTACCTCAAGCAAAGGTCTTTCTCCCCATCAGGTGCTGGTTTGTCTCACCACCTGCTATCGTCACAAGAGTGTCAAGCATCCCACATCCCCTACACCTGGCCCTAGCATGGAGCATCCTCCACCCTACCCAGCTCACCCTACCTGCCACAGGCGTGAGCTCACGTCCCAAGACGGCTGCTCACACATGACGTGATCGAGCGTCTTCATTTGGCCCGAGGTACTGAGCCGTTAAACTGACTTATCATTACGCGTCATGAGTGATCGTCTACCTTCCCTTCCCTTCCCCACAACACCTCTGGGACTCCTGACTTGGTCAGGATTGGCATCAGGTTGGACAACGGGTCCATTCGTGTGAAGCTTAGGGAACCAGAAATTTTAAATCTTCATAGGCTCAGTTTCTCCATCAAAGACTGCCTTCTGCGCTGTGGAGGATGGGAACGGGCGCGGTTGAGTTCCACACACACCTGGGCCACACCCTGCGTTACGCCTTCCGTCACGCTCTGCACCACATTTGCGTCACGCTCTACACCATACAACCAAGAACAGTTGTGCTAATTGTTTCGTTCCTTCAGACCACCGCTAGTGAGGACGAGGGCGTGTCCGGGCTGTACATGGTAGGGCCAGGGAGTGGCGCTGGGCTGTGGGCGGGAGGGCGGATCCCTGTAGTACCGGGCTGGGGGCGGGGCTGGAGGACCTTCTGAGGGTATCGTAGTGACCTGTTGAGGGAAGTGAGGGAGGGAGGTGGAGGGGAGAGAAGATCCCCTGTCCACCTGTCGAGACTCATCATGAGACAGTTATATCGCCGAGCATTGACCTCACTAGAGACAGGAAACACCTACTTACCTACCCACCTACCTACTTACCCGTCAACCTACTAGTACCTACGATGAGGTTTTGCCTTCAGGCAGGGACGGCACCTGCTGTTCACCGCAGAGAAAGTACCCACCTACCTAGCTGTACCTATGAAGAATTTTGCTACTGGGCAAGGCTGGCGCGTAGCACTCACCACAGAAATATTTAGAGTTCATAAATGGTCGCTTGAGTTAGGTGTTGTCGAATGCACAACCTACTTGTATAAGAGAGAGAGAGAGAGAGAGAGAGAGAGAGAGAGACAGAAAAAAAAACCGCGAATGGAGTTGAGTAAAAGGGAATAAACAAGAAAATCAGAGATGTGAGAGTCGGGAATGTGGGAGGGAAGAGTGATGTAGCTTGTGTTACTTGATATTCAGTTTTCATTCCATTATTAATTATTCATGTACTCCATTACGGGGCGCTCTTAAAGCTTTCTGCTTCATTCTAACACACCCATCATCCCAGTCTGGACGACATGTGAAACATTATATTATTCAGTATTCTTTATTGTTAATGCTTCAATTCTCTGTCTCCATTTATCATTCATTCGAATTCATACCCATTTTAGCCGTCACTTGCTGTCCGCTCTTACCGTATCATTACAGTTATGGTTTGTGACAATTCTTCTTTCAACTCCTTTTCATCTTTCATTAGCTCACTGTCGCCTGCTATGCTAACCTCTGACTCATTCGCCTCCATTTGTACACAGACACCTGGGTTCGAATCTCTGTTGTATACACACAAACATTTCTATGAAGTGCTGACGTGAGTTACTATGTACAGGTATTGTCCGAATAACAACTGTATATATTTGTATGATTCTGTGTTTTCAGAGTTCAAAAGAAACTGATTATTGGTTTATTGCTGTATACAAGGAGACCAGTGCCAAGGCGCAAGATAGGGGGAGAGGGATCACGGGAATCGGAGCGAGTTTACAGGACGCGGCATTTCTAATGTCTTGCAAAGCTTCGTCAGGAGAATATTTTCTGTTGTAGAACTGTGGACGTTGCTCCTCGAAGTCTTGATTGATTTCCCCGTGCACAACCCTGAATATGCAATACATTGTTTTCCTTATGACAGTTATTCAGGGGTACCAGTTCCTCCGTGTATAGCAAAGATCCTTGCCCTTTAGCTAGATGGAAGACTTTGTAAATACATTTCCGTGTTTGATTGCTCGCGCCCCTTGTTTAGGCCATAACCTTACTCACTTGTTAGGTCGAAGTTTCCCTAAAGACCTTTACTTGCTGTGCTGGTTCGAGTTAACTATGAAGACCGTCCCTCTTTCGCTTGTTTGAAGATAGCACGTATGTTCTTTAAAGACTCATTTGCCTTCAAAGATCCCCCTCATTTATTTGATCCAGGTCCGCATAAGGATTCTCTCAACTTTATTACTTTACGGGACTTATGAATACTAACTCTAATAGCTCGAAGACCCCTTAAAGACCCATCCCCTGGTCTTCTCGAAGTCGCTGTAAAGACCGTATGCACTCTGCAGTATTGAAATCCCCGTAAAGCTTCCTACTCTTGTAGCTCGGAGTCAATGCAAAAGACCCGCCCTTCTTTGCTTTCTGAAATTACCTGTAGAGTCTCTCCCCGCGATCGAGATGGTAGTCCTCTTACAGACCCTTTCCTTTGCAACGTCGAGTATCTGAGAGAGATCCTTTATACTATGGTGTCCTGATTCTCGTGTCAGCCCCCACCACCCGTAGCCCCAAGGTCCTGCCTGTCGTCCTAACCTCCTCTGCTGGGCGGAAATCTCTGTTAGACTGCTTTCTTACCCAGATCGGTCTCAGTATCGGAGATCCCTCCTTTGCCAGCCCATAAGCCACCTCAAGGAATATTACCCCTATGCTGACCAGAACCCACATAGACCGTTTCGACTTTGCTCTCTCGAACCTCCGTTAGGTAAATTTCTTTCACTTGGTCGGAGTCAACTTTCATGTCTTTATTGGCGTAAGTCCTCTTAAAGAATCTTCCCTTTTCCATATCGACAAAGCCTCCTCAAGGTCCTTTCTTCTGTTGCTAATTGAAAAGTCCCATATAGGCCTTCAGTAATTCCCTGATCTTTATATAACCTTAAATACCCTTCCCCTTTTCTGGCTGTAAGTGTCTGTCCCCTTAGGTTGGCTTTCATTTTAGTCAAGACCTTCCACCTTCTCCTACTGGAAGCACTGTGGGCGCTTGACACACTCCTTTGTTCTGTACACGGCCATAGTTTGCTTTACTTTGTCACCTCAGCTGGCCATGTTAATTATACCTCGTGCCTCGGAAGCAAAGCTTGTGGGAAATTGGGCAGCTGTGTGCAGGAAACGAGGGAGGTAGTGGGGATGGCGTGACGTTATAGACTGAGGTGTAGAAGGAACGGGAAAGGAGGAAAGGAGGGAAGGATGGGAGAATGAAGACGGTTTAGGGTAAGGAAGAGGACGGGTGGGTACGTAAGATAATAGAGACAATGGGAGAATGAGAGGGAAGGGAAGGATTGCATGAGAAGGGAAAGAAGGGGACGAGAAAAGGTACAGAGGGACGAGGGGGGAACCAGAAGGGAGAGACAGTGGCAATGAGGGTGGAGGGGATGATCAGGGATGCATGTGGACGTGGGGACAGAAGTACATGTAGCGCATGGGAAAGTTAGACAATAAGAAGCATGATGCTCTGTCACGAGGTTGTCATGAAAGTTAGAAGAGGAACAGACGGGACGAGGAAGATCAGAAGGATCAGCGCAGGAGGAGAAGGACAGCACAAGAAATGCCTCTTCCACAAACCACTCAGAGCTTCTTTAAACACACAGCAACTATCTTTACTCTAGATCTCCCCTTTTGTTTCTCCACTTTAACTTCGCTGACCAAGCCCTACTTCCCACCCAATCGAACACTGATGTAATAGGGTCAGATTTAAGGGTGGGAAAGCGTATCTTGAAGTTTCAAAAGATTCCTTTGTCTTTATACCACTTACAGCCTCTCTTTTGCCAACCTTTAGGGGAAGGGTTCTTTGTAGTTTGATATGGAACATTCAGGGTTCCTTTGATGGGAGTGAAAGGGGTTTTTAAGTTCCTGCGTTTAGAGTTTATGAAACAGGAATCTTTCTCGTGATGTTGTGGTGTTTGCACGGGAGCTGTGGCAAAACGGTAGATGATCAAGAGAAGTGTGATGCTGCTTAGGTAGAAGAGGAGAAGTATGGCAATGGTTGGGTTGGGGAGCAAGAGAAGTATGACAGCATTTAGGCAGGGAAGAAGGACAATTATGACAGTCTTTAGTAGGGACAGTAGCTGAAATGTGGCAAAGTTTATATATATATATATATATATATATATATATATATATATATATATATATATATATATATATGTG
>JAYMFT010405290.1:0-18627 GCA_038088735.1 Panulirus argus | reverse complement strand
ATATAACAAAAGTAGCCGCAATTTCAGCCAGCACACGAACCGACAAATATAAACAGACTACGAAACCATCCATTTTTTCTGGTTTAGAGTTCTTGTTTTATGTGCCCATTATAATGGAGGCTGTTAAGCATCGGAGGTGGTTGTGCTGGCGCGCGTCAACAGCAGTTCATGGTGCCATATGGTTGTGGTGTATATTGGAAAGCGCCGCCAGTGGAAATGACGTTAGGGGAGATCCTGCCGAATCAGTGATAATTAACTGCATAAAACTAGATAAGGTTTTAACGTGCGAGTGGGTGTCGCCTGGAGGGCCTCTGTGCTGGGGAGGAGAAGGAGTCTCAGTGTGTCGGCACCAGTAAAGGAGGGCGCCTGAGACGGATTGAAATATTGATACTAAGTTTTGAAGAATATGTAATGGTAAACCTGAGCATGAATGACGGAGACACAACAGAGAAGAGACAGGAACACGAGACAGACACGTTATACTGTACTGGGTCAGTTATAGCTCTGGGAAATGCTGTATTTTATGGTGATAATACAGGAAGGTAATTACTAGTTTAAAACGCTTCTGAAAACGACGTACGAATTATACTGTCACCAGTGCCATCTCTACTGACACCAGTAACATATGTATTGGCACCACTGTCGTCTGTACAGCCACCTAAATTATCTGTACTGACACGAGTGTCATCTATACTGACACGAGTGTCAACTATACTGACACCAGTGTCATCTGTTCCGGTACGTGTCGTCTATACTGACACTGTCATCTATATTGGCACCAGTGTCATCTGTAGTGACAGCAGTGTCATCTGGAACCAGAAGCAGCAATGATACATTTAGCATTGATACAGAAAACCTTGGAGGGTGAGAGTAATGAAAACCAACTAAGGCGAGATGTGATATAAACCATCCCAGGGTGAGAGTGATATAAACCAACCCAAGGTGAGAGTAATTTAAATCGTCTCAGGGTGAGAATAATATAGATGTAGATTGAGAGTAACAAATCAACCGAAAGTGAGTAACATAAACCAACCCAGGGTGAGTGATATAAACCACCTTAGGGTGAGACTAATAAAAACCACCCCAGGGTAAATGTAATAAAAACCACCCTGGGAGTAACATGAATCACCCCAGGGTGATAATATTGTAAACCATCCTAGGGTGGTTTATAACAGCTACTGTTCTTGAAGCACCCACTTACACCTGATGACGGAGCTCCCACCTACATCTGATGATGACAAAGTTACCACCTGCTGCTGCTGGAGCACCCACCTGCAGCTGAAAATTGATCTCCTCAGATCATGAGAGAGACGGGTCACTGGTCGTTGCGCCGACCTTTACTACTATGGAAGGCGCTGACATTCCGCAAACGTGGACACGGGCACTCGCGGACGAGCATTCACGGACGGGCACTCAGGGACGGGCACTGACGGACGGGCAATGTGAGATGGGGACTGCGCAACTGGGCCACGAGTTGCCAACTAGCTAGCAGTCCCAGTCAGCCTGAGAGCAACTCGGTAAAGCGTTCTTGAAAACTGTGACGTAAGAGCGTGACGTCGCCTGGATAAACATGTGGAGGCAGATTCCAAGAATAACTTTTTTAATAGTAGTGGAACTGTGGATTTAGAAGCTTTGTTTCTTTATAAGAACGTGTCTTGTTTCGACCATGTAGGCCAGTCTGGCACTGTGAAAGATGAAGATGAGACAGAAGGAGAAACAGACCATAATAAGAAAAGAGAAGATTAGTATAAGATAGAATAGTGAGAGAAAACGGAAATCTTAAAATTACTGAAGATTAGGTTAGGTGGAGACAAGGTTCGGGACAGGGAGGGGCGGGAGGAGAGGCACTTGGAGCGGGAGTGACAAGGACGGGAGGAGAGATAAAAGAAATAAGAACAAAAATAGAAAAAGATAAGAACAGATTTACCGGAAATGGAGAGAACCCCAAGACAGTGTGAAGGCCAGATAAGGCAGGCATCCTGTGCCTCACCGCGCGCTGTAACGCATTACTGCACCATGCCAACGAACCACAGCATTGTAACAGACCACTGTCCCACAAACTGTATCAGACCACTTTAGCAACTGCTGTACCAGACCAAAATATCCACATATCACACCACTCCACTTTGCCGGACTGCGGTGCCACACCGCTGTACCACACTACTGTAACAAACAACTGGATCACACCCAAGGTTGGAATAATTATAATTGTAATTCAACTGATATGAAATTAATTACAAATATTGTAATTGTAACTGAAAATGAAATTGAAGTAATTGTAATTGTACTCGATTGTGATCAAGTAATTGTAATTTGATTGTAATTGTGAGAGGGTATGAAAGTGGTACTGGTAACCTTGTAAATGTTAGAAAGGTGGGCAAGCGGTACTTTTGTAGTACCGGCGGTATCGGAAGCAGTACCGGTCCAAAGAATAATGGCGAAAGCGGACGAATAAAGGATAACCTTACAATGCAAAACTGGTGGGGTTTTTTAATGAAAATGATTTTATTCTTCCAAATTTGGGAAATTGTAGTTATGATTATAATCATAACAGATTTTGTTTTGTGGTAATTGTATTTGTAATGCATTTGCTATTCTCAAATGTATTTGCAGTTATAACTTTAAATATCGAAAGCGTTTGTAATTGTAACCTAATTCTGAAAGCGTAATTACTCCAACCCTGATCCCACCACTGTACCACGCCATTGTACCATTACTGTAACAAACCTGCAGGGCACAATACAGTACCAGAGTACGGTACCAGATCACCGTACCTGACCACGGCATCAAACCAATGGACCACAGCACTGTACCATAGCACTGTACCAAAACAATGTACCAGATCATTGTACCACAGCATTGCTCATGACTACTGCACCAGACCACTCTACTGGAACACTGTACTATGCCACTTTACTAATGTACCTTGATACTGTGCCGGATAAGTGTACTCGATCACTGTTCTGGAACACTCTGCCATACCATTGTACTAGATCAAGTTGTGCCATACCGCTGTGCGAGACCACTGTCCTGAAAAACTGTACCAGAACACTGCACCAGTCTTTTGTATTGGAAAACTATATCAAAACATTGTATTGGAACAATGTATCACACCCATGTATGAGGTTGTTGTCCTGGAACACTATACCAAACTTGTGTACTGGAAAACTATACAAGATACGCTGTACTGTAACACTGCAAAAGACCACTGTATCGGAACACTTTACGCAACCGCGCTACAGGAATTCTAAGCAACACCTCTGTACTGGAACACTATCGAACAAATGTATCGGATTTCTGTACCAGTCCATTATATTGGAACACTCTACTGGACCATTGTACTGGAGCAATTTACTAGACCACTGTAATGAAACAGTGTAACAGACCACTGCACCGAAACACTATGCTGAAACATTGTACCACAACGTTACACTGGTAGATTGTACCGGATCATTGTACCAACCATTTTACTGGAACACTGTTCCAGAACCCAATACTGGTTCGCTCTACCATACCACTGTACCTGACCATTGTTGTTGAGAGCTAACGGTCACAGTGTTCACAGATGAACTCTATGATAAAGTCTGTCTGTCTTCAGAGATCGTATTACATTGGTCAGAATTCTTAATTTTTTTTCTTTGTTTCCTTCTCAAGCTGTCATCATTCTAGGTTCATTTGTCGTTAAATCACGCGACTGGCCGCTAGATGGCTACCACAAGTACCCTCAGGGCTTGATAGCCCTGAGGCGACCAGTCATAATCCACCACAGATGGTTTCAACTTTCAATGTTAACTAGCGACCTCGTTATGGACCATCAGGTCATCTGTTATCTATTCTTCCCATACACAGGACCCAGACGGTCTATATGTTTCGAATCCACAACAGGTTTTTAAGCCATCACCTAAATGAAATCAGAAGACCAACTGTGAAAACAATTTTTTCACTTGAAATTTTCAATGAGGGATTGTGGAAAGTTTAGTCCCTGAAGCAACGGAACTTCGAAACTTTGAAACTTACGAACGGTAAATCTTCCAGATGTGACCAGATCTACAGAACGTAAATCAAGATTTCATATTATCAGTAATATTTTTCCTCGAACTAGAATATACAAGTTATTTTTTGAAGAAACACTAATTTTTCAAATGCAAAGAGGCAATTCAAAGATGATTAGTCGAAGGAAGATGAATCTTTAAGTTATGGCGGCATGAATCTTCCGCTATGACCAGCAAATCGTTTCCTCTCCAGACGAGGAGATTCAGGGACTCAGTCGCGTGGGAAAAGCTTGGCTCCCGTCAGAGCTGTTACCACCGTCGGCAGATGGAAATGAGTGAGGCGTGGAAGCTTCACGGTGTTGCTGCCATCTCGAAATCCCGGGAGTGGATGGACGCCCTCCTCCCACCACCGAGTCAACACAGACTCCATCTTGAACATGTGAGAGTTTATTACAACCGCTTGGAATGCTAAGTGTGATGGGTCATATCTATAGCGAATAACGGTAATAGTCGCCTTTAGTGTACCTCATTATATGCGATTACTGCCACTGGGATCTAAAGGTGCGGTTTACTGCTGACTGGTGTGCACTAACAACTGGTAGAGGTTCACACGCAGACGATACACTGCTCTTTGGCAACATCGGTTCATTAAAACTAGAATCAGTTTGAAATAAATGGAATGAAATTGCCTTATTAAGATAAGGTTCATTGTTGCATTCCAAACCAACTGAAACACCGTTAAAGTGATGGTAGTGTTTCTTGATTTTACATGATCTGAAGGCATTACTCCTCTACAACTGATACTTATTAATGCAGTAATTGGGTGTCTGAAGGCATCTGGCCATTAGGCACATCTTAAAACTCTTATTCAACCCTTCTCTCCTTGTGTCAGATTTGTATATAGTACTCGTCATCATACCAGTTCAATAAAACAAACCCTTAACCTAGTCTTTCGTGGTGTTCCTTGAGATCAATAGTGACGTTTCTCCAGATCAATACTAATGGTCCCTCAGATCAATAATGGTGCTCCTTCCGATGAGTAGAGCTGTTTCTTCCCATCATTAGTACTGTTCATTCAAATCAATTGGTGTTCCTTGTGACCAATAGTGCAGTTCCTTCAGATCAATGACGATGGTCCAAGAGATCAATATGATCTTAACCAGTACAGGAATGGGGAGGCTAAATCGAATGGCGATATTTTCGGTGAGCTGGTAATCTGAGTGATTTTGCCACGACTGCACCAACCACTACATTAGAACACTGCAATAGACCACGAAAGTGGAACACTATAGCAGATCACTGTAGGAGAACGGTCTAATATATTATTGTACCAGAATACGGTACTAAAGCACTGTACCAGAACACTGTACTGGAACTCTGTATCAAAATATTGCAGAAGAACGCTGTGCTAGACTAACTCATTGGTAATCCATACCAGAACGCTATGTATATATATATATATATATATATATTAGTTCTCTGGTTCCCGCGTGCGTTAGCGAGTTACCGCCAGGAAAGGACGAGAAAAGGCGGCACTCGCTCATATCCATTCTCTGTCTCGATTTCAGATATTTTTACTTCATTTGCATATAAAGCCATCATTTTTTAGTCTTGTCCAGAATATATTCATTGGTCTATCATTCCTTCTTTTCAGTGTGATTCTATTATTTCCTTTTCAGGATTTAGTTTTTTCTTAATGTCCTCCTATGTTCTCATTGCTAAATGCTAATCTTTTCTCCCGTTTTATTGTTCTGTTTATTCGATTTTGTGTATTTTGATATCTACTTTTTTCAGCTAGTGACAAGCTTTTGATATTTCTTGTCTCACACTGAAATGCTGTCGCATTCACTAACTTACAAATATCATACCAATCTTAATTAGCGAGCACTTGTACTTCACAACTGTTAAAGCGAAAGAACACGTCGAGCAGTCTCGAGACATCATTCACCATCGCATCTGTCTTCATCCATTCCTCTGCAGAAGCTGCAATTGCTTCCTCAGTGTTGTCCCCTCCATTTGCTTGCTTTATTTACTCTATGTCTTCTGTTGGCATGTCAGTTTACCTGTACTAGTTTGAAAGTCTTTCATAGGCTCGCTTTTGATTTGTAGATCCATTGTATACTTCTGAATATGGGAATCTACAAACATATTCTGCTCTTGTTCTTCACGTTCTGATAAATGATTGTCTCCAAGCCGTACTGTGGTCAAAGACTTCCGTACATCTTCCAATGTGGTTAGGATTTCATTAATTCCTTTAGTTTAGTTTCTGGTGGAATTCTTTTCCAGCTGAACAGTGTATTGTGGTTGAATCAAACCTCTTTACCAATATATCATTTTTATTGAAGGAAAAGAGACCGAATGTATAGAGGCCACAAAAAATATCAATAATGCTAAATGTATGTTCTCTGCATAATCATATGATAATAAGGTACAAGTGAAGTATATCACATATTTCCAGAAAATGTATATCATTACTTTAGTCTAAGGTTCCTTGCCATGTAGTTTGAATCAGTGCAAATCTAAGTTTGTACAATACATTTCAATTACAGTTTTAGCAGCTTTCTTGTGTGTGTGTGTGTGTATATATATATATATATATATATATATATATATATATATACACGGTGTATATTTGTGAATGTTTATAGCAATTCTTCTTGTAATCATATCCAGTTAAAATGACGAGATAACTTTTATCATATTCTTTCTAATTTCTCTAAGCTGTCTTATATCTTTTATATGGCTGGAAGGGTTGTGTAAGACATCTCCAAGGATTGTTTCGACGCTTTGCTTTGAATCCAGCAACTTATCTTCAGGAACGAGTGGAAAGGTCAGTGGAGCATCTGAGAATGATTGTAGGTGGCTGGGTGAGGCTGGTTAATACCTGTACGGGGAGGTGCATGTTCGTATTGCTGCACGCTCATTGGTTGTAACGCAATGCTGGGGCGTGTAGATGTAATATTCTGTCTTGGCCTATGTTCTGATTATATTTTGGTTGTTGTTTCGTGATAACCAGCGCTTCGGCGAGATGCAGGCGTCTTCTGCCTTGTTCATGACGCAGTGTCATTGTAGATTTAGCGACTGTCTCCCATGTGAGGGCAGCGTTAGTGATTCTTGGTGATATGTAATTTCAAGTAGCCTCCCGCGTAGGTCTTGTTGTTAAGGAGCTCGCAATCTCCTTATTGACATTTGAATCCCTTAACTACGTTGGATTCTTGTAATAGATCCTCACGAACAACTAGTAATACAGAAAACAGAAGAGACATCTTTTTAATGTCTGTTTTCTGTTTAACTGGTTTTTCAAAAGGACCTGTTACAAGAATCACTAACGCTGCCCTCACACGGGAGACAATCGCTAATCTACAGTGACACTACGTCATGAACAAGAAAGAAGACACCTGCATCTCGTCGACGCGCTGGTTATCACGAAACAACAACCAAAAATCAACAATCACGAAATGGGCCAAGAGAGGATACTACAGCTACACGCCCTGGCATCACGTTACAACTAGTGAGCGTACTGTAATACATGCACGTCTGCCTGCAGGTATTAACCAGCCTCAACCAGCTACTTGCAATCATTTTCAGTTGCTCCATTGACTTCTCCACTGGCTCCGGAAGATGAGTTGTTGGATTCAAATCGGAACAACGAGACAACCCTTGGAGGTATCTTACACAACCTTTCTAGTTATGAAGACAGATATAGGACAACTTCAAAAAATCAGGAATCTGCCAAAAAAATAATTATCTGGTCATGTTAACAATATATATATATATATATATATATATATATATATATATATATATATATATATATATATATATGTGTGTGTGTGTGTGTGTGTTTATATTTTTCTTTTGATAGTGTGTGACTTTTTGGCTTCGTGAAGACAGTACTCTGAGGAAAATACTTTATAATGGACGATGACTGACTTGAATTTTCATTCATGTGACTAAGGTATTATCAGGTCATTTTTGTGACATGTAGAAATGGAAACTACAGAGACGGTTGGCCAGCGAGTGTGCGAATGATCCTTGGAAACCGAAGCATATTTTTGTAAGGATGTGTGAGAATTACTTGTTTGTAAAGTCCTGTGGTGTTTATTGTCGGTCCTGTTGCCTTGTAAGTTGAGATGCATCAGTGACAGCATCCTGTTGCCATTCGACCTCAGACGTAGCGACCACAGCTGAGTCAAATGTTGACGCAAAAATACTTGTTCCAACTGTTGACAACACCTCTTCTGATGCAGCTTCAGTTGACGCATTGATGTTCCTTACTGTGGGAACGGTTGACACAGAAGCAGAAGCACAATCTGCCATCGATGCACGGCTGCTCCCTGCTGTTTGTGCAGAGAATGAAGATGTAGCTGTTATTGATGCATCAGAAGGGGTCATCACTGCATTCACCTGTGCATCAATGAGACGTCTACTTTTTTCTTCAGCACCAGTGACTGAGGTTAGAGCGGCCTGTCCCGTGTCTAGTGATAAATTGGCTGACTGTTCTACGTCCTTTAATGATATACCGTGTGCAAGAGGCACTTCGACTAGTGGTACTACTGCCTCTCTCTCATGTGACCCCTCGTCCGCTACTCCACTTACAAATATTGCATTTGGAGTTGTTATGGTGCATAGGCTGTCGTGCTCCTCCAGTGCTATGTGTGATATTTCTTGGGTTCCACAGTACAACATTGCTTCACCCTCTGCATCATCGGATGCTGAACAAGGCAAACCTGACACCACTGGTGTGCTGTTTGCTGTATCACTGGGTATAATTTCGGTGTCTTCCGGTTCTACAAGGGGCGGAGTTATGTTGGGTGAGGGTGGCCTGGGTGGTGGAGTTAGGGTGGTATCATAAATACCAACTTCCAGAGGGTTAGCTGGTATGGCAGTTCCCCTGACAGAGCTGCTGTCAGGAATGTATGTGGTGGTTACTTTGTTGAAGAGTCTGGCATCACCACATGAACTAGACCCAGAGGCTTCATCTGGTATGTTTGGCACTACTGAAATTGTGGCCCTAGTCGACAGTGAGGGACCTAAGGATGCAACGGTGATGGTGGCTGTTGGCGTGCTGTTGGGGTCTGGGCTGCTGGCGAATGTCTGAGTGTTGGGGGGCTGCGAACTGGAAGTGGCACATGCTGTTGTGTTGGTGAAGACTGGAGTAGTGGTGAAGGCTGTGGTGGTAGTGTAAGATGTGGAGGATATGCCAGATGTACTTATAGAGTTGCACATGGCACTGATGGGAATAACTATGCTTGATGTCTGTGTCGTGTTGGAGAAGAAGGCGGAGGGTGCAGGAGAAGTGCTGGTGTTGGAGCCGAGGCTGACCAGGGAGGTGGTGGTAATGTCGAAGCTAGCAGCGGAATTGGTAGCAGGAGTGGTGGCAGTAGAGGTGTTGGCAGAAAACTTCGGGGAGGGAGGCCCTTGGGGGAAGAGCGCCTCGTAAGATGGGGGAAGATCAGCACCTGACCACGGAAGGGACCGTTGGCTGTGAGTGCCGTGACCCGAGTTGCAGACCACACGGACCTGAAACACCGATATCATCATGAGATTTTACGTCATATATATATCTAGTAAACCAGTTGCTAAGCAGATGGAGCTGATGGAGAGAGAGAGAGAGAGAGAGAGAGAGAGAGAGAGAGAGAGAGAGAGAGGGGGGGGGCAAGTGAGCGTCCAGTGGGGTGCCCTTCCTCTCATTAAATTCGTTACTCGTGGAACTTGAGATTCGGTTGTGAACTTTGACATACGTGAGACAGTAAAAAGCATCAAACTGGAATGTTTGAAGATCTTTGTATCTTTTGTGCTTGGAGTAACAAACGTGAATGTAGTTAGGTAGAACCACAACCAAGTTAACGAGAAATATATCGTAAAAAAGTTATTAGACAAATTACATGCGGCAATAAAGATGTAAGTGGATTTGTTAGGAGGAGGCTGGATGACAGCATCTTGATTTGTTTCTCGTTAAAATAAAGAGCAGAGAATTGAATAAAATAACTGAGACCATAAGGTTAGGTGTATTATCAACAACAGAGAAATAGGATCACAACTTACAACAAATGGGTCAAGAAAGTAAAAAACTTAGGAACAAAATGAAAATGATCAAGCAAATGGTTCCAGCTGACATTAATGATCATATGAAATGTCACTACAGAGAAGGGGGACTTAAAGAACTAGGAAATATGATTAAAGATTATTATTATACCAAACGCAAAGACAAAAACTCATAGGGGAAATAACTAGAGGAAAAAAGTCAGCCTGCCAGAAAGAATCAGAGAAAGAGTTCAGGAGGATCATCGTTTCAAGATGTACTCAAAGAAAGTGAAAAAAGGACAAGCCAACAGCACAAGAAGCTCGGCGCAGGAAACATTCCACGAATGAATGACAGTTGCACGAACAGATTCGGGGACACTGTAACAGGGAGACATTGTGCTAGACAGAGGGTAATGTACAATGTTAGAGACTGAACAGTCACGAAAGAGCTTGGTGTCTTCAATGGAAGGTTCAGAAGAGTAAAGTGTTCAGGATCAGTGCAGGACGGCAAAAACAGATTTTAGAAAAAACTGGACACACGAAAGATGATAAAGCGACATTGCAAGACTTAGGCAAGAAGCGGGAAGTCTTAGGCAAGAAGCGGGAAGCAGCGAAAACAAAAGGAAGACAGACATCATAAGTTGCTGATGATTCTTTTTTGGACCGGAAGACCATATCAAAGCCAACGAGGAAAGGCTAGCGAAGAAGATACCATCACAAGATTATTAAAGACTATATTCATGATGTGCAGTTCATAAGATGAAAAATGTAGTCTTAAGAGACATAGCAAAGACATGAGGAAACAGCCAGCATCCATAACTGTCAGTATGGAGTTATGTAGTCAGGAGGCTAATGATATTTTGAGCATACAGAAAGTCAGAGAGATGTTCATCAGAGGAGAAGGAAGACTAACAAGGAAAAAGTAAGGAATATAGTCAGAAGGTAAACAGTGGGAGACACATCGATCGAGGCTCTAGAAGATAAGAGAGAAGGCTACTGAGTGAGAGACATTGTCAATGTTAAGTCAAGTGAAGTACAAAATGAAACTAATGCATAAAAGTTCAGTGACCAAATTTGGGGAAACGAAGCTGATGTTGTTGGAATATTGGGAGAGAAAACTTTCTGTGCTGGATGTGATACGAGATGACAACGTGGAAATAGAGACAAAAGACGATGGGGATTGGCCCTTTTATTGAGGAACGAAATTGAGTTTCGGGTAATTTTGACTGATGGCTCATTCAGACAGGACACAGCTGGAAGAGAAACAGAAGGATAAAAGTTCATGGTGTTGTTGATAAACTCATAGTCCTCCACAGAATGTTAAGGGAACCAGAAAAAATATAAAGAGAAGAACGAAGAAAAGGTCGCGGTGGTTCACGACGCACTGAAACTTACGTAAAGAAGTACCTTCAGAGTGTAAGAGCGGGGAATGAATTAAATAAACTAAAAGAGGATGTAGTAAATGTGGACAGCATACAGAAATTTAGAGGACTGTGTTAAAGTAAAGAATACTCAAGAGATGGCGCCCCAAGAGTTTAAAACTAGTTCTCTGTGCAGTACAAATAAGTAATTACATATTGCATACTCAACTTTTACAGAAAAAGAAAAAGGTGAGAAAAATGAGTGTGTGTTTTTGGAGTTAGAAGAGGCCATTGATAATGTCCTCCACAGAAGACACACAAAAGAGCAAGATTTCCATGCTGGATGCTGGAGTCAGATAGGAGTACCTCAGTAGACTGACAGCTATCTGACTGAGCCACGCTACCCACATGAGTGAGAACAACAAAGCTGCCCAACAGACTGGGACATCTTAGTAAAGGAACTGCGAACAATAATATCATAGGGTGACTGGAACAAGCTAAGTGATGGACCTTTGAATAAAAACAAAACGGAAAAGCAAGAAAATATATTTTATGACAGTAAATGTTTGAGAGACGGGCTTCATATAGGAAAAATTTCCTCTTAATATACAGATAATTGCCCAAACAAAACCTTAAATATCTTCACTTGCAAACACACACATTCTCTCTCTCTCTCTCTTTCTCTCCCTCACCTGTATAGCCATGTGGTGTGCCGAAGAGAGAGTGGAGGACACCTCGTAGGATTCGGCATAGGAGTTTAGTTCCTGAGGGGGCGGGTGATCCCTCGGGGCTGGTGGGCGGGCTCTCCTCCAGTAGATGACGCCTGCCAGCACCAGCACCAGCAGCAGTGCCGCCCCGACCCACGGGCCCACCATGACAGTCACCAACCCTCCCAGCATCTCTGAACACACACAAGAGTTTAGATAACATTAAAGATGTGGCAACACCACACCACAGCATCTTTGGCTGAAAAACAAAATGGACTAATAAGGAGACACAGAACGCGGGTTACCATCCAGCATCTTAGACATGCCGTTGTGATAAATCCATGTAGAAATTGGGGTTCCATTACTGCCACCAAACTTAAACAGACTGGCCACGTGAAGTGTAAAAATGGGGCGAGGAGAATCTTGACCAAGAATTTGGACAAAGACAGGCAATGAAGAGAAAAAACTACGAGGAAGTTAAGGCAGAAAATGAAGGGATGAAGTTCTTGAACTTGGTTGAAGAGAAACTTTGACAGTAAGTTGGGTATATCGGTGATATACTGACATTAATGTGAGCCATGTAATGCAAAGAAAACAGAACTGTTGGCTGACAAAGCAGAAAATGAGCTGACTAAATGAAGGTATAAAATGCGTAAGGATAAACACAGACACACACAGCCTGGCAAGTTGATGCTGCCAGAACTGGAGAGTGAGAAAGTAAACAATGGGAGGAGAAAGAATAAGAAAAACTAAACTAAGATAAGGAGCAGGTCGCTGGCTCTCATGACTTTGTCTGTGATCCCTGTGTACCGCTGTGTAATGTGCCCTGCCTGGCGCCACAGAGTGAGGTGCCCTCCCTGGCGCCACTAAAGGTTCCCTCATTCATCCACTTGACCGGCTTTTGTTGCCTGGTTTCCTCACTGATCCCCATTATTGTTCCAGATGACTGGTCAGATCACTGGTCCCCTCAATGATTCCCTTGAGTGGTCTAGATGACTGGTCTCTTCATTGATCCTTTTGACTGGTCTAGATAACTGGTTTCCTCATTGATTTCCTTAACTCACTGATCTGTAACTGGCCCACATAACTGTTCATCTCTAGCTAATTTCTCCTGGATAATCCCAATGATTGGTCCCTTTAACTAATGCAGGCGATTGATCCAGTTACTAAGCGTTTGCATCAAGTCTTCCTGCTGCTTCTCCTTCCATGAGGAAGGAAGGATTTACAGGATCACAAGAAAAATTAATCCTTTTGATTCCCAGGTGCTAAACGTTTACCCTTCTTGTGAAAATTACTGACTCTCCTTCCCAGACTAGTTGCTTATAACTGGCCGAAGCTAACTTGTACAAACTGTCACACCGACAAGTCTTCTTCTAATTAATTCTGATTCGTGTTATTAGCGCTCAGATTGGTCTTAATGGCTCTCAGATTCTCCAACTCATTGGTTACTTGTCACACTGATTAACGTCTTCCTGATTAGCTAATCTGACTGATCTCCCTCTCTATCCTTACTGGACTGTGACACTGGCTACTTCTGCTGATCTTACTCCCTGCCCAACTAAACTGTGTTCACTCACCTTCATCGTGGCAGGAGATCTCGTCAAAGTTGTGGGGTTGGCCACAGTTGATATGGTGGTCGCACCACAGAGACTGATGAACGCAATGGTGCTGCGAGCCATGTCGGTCTGTGGTGCCACAGGAACGCAGGCCTGTGGCGCACTCACTCTCACCGTCTGGTGAAGCATAAGACATGCGTCACTGCCAAACAGTGAACAGTGACTCTACAGAATACAGTAACTTGGCCCTTTGAGTTGGGAGACGCTGACACTGAATATCAAGGCATCCCAGTGAATGTGAAAGAATTTTTTTAATTCAATCTCATTAACCTGTCCAGTAACTCGAGCCAAATCCATTAATAAGTGAATCCCCTTAAGGCTACCACATGTTTCCCCTGAACATGATAACAAATATGGAGAAGAAGATACTGCCGTGTTTACGTCTGCATGTACACACGACCACACAATCCCAAGATTTTCTCGTTCCCTCATAACGACGTCACGCTGGGGTCTCAGCGTGTAGGTTTATGCGGTGCGGTGGCGACCAACGCATCAAGTAACAATACCGAAATGTTGCTTACCTTGTGATGATATGTTTAGTGACACCAGATGATGCCAGAAGTTTCCAGCCTTCCCTCCACTCCCTTCCTACACCCTTCATTCTTTATTTTACGAATATATAAATGATACAGACTACAAGGTTACAGTCTGGAGCTAACTTGGCTGTAGCAGGACTGACTTGCAGCCTGGGGCAGGACTGACTGATAAGCTGGAACAGGAGCTACAGGCTGAATGGAAAGTGACTAACAGGAGTATCTGTATGCAGTAACGACGAAGGTGAAGCCCCGATGTGGTCTCCAGCGTATGTCGCGCCACAGGTAATGGTCGTTGCGTTGGCCCACCGACACCTCCACCGTCAGCTCCGACATCTGCGGTACAGGAACATGCGCTCACCTCCTGTGTGAGTTGCTTGGTACACAGTGAGTGGCCGGTAACGTAGGGATATTCCTAGCTCTGAAAAGCTAGACGTTACGTTATAAATTTGAGCATTAAGGTAGTCTCTACGGCAAGGAGATATCACAATGTACGAGTGTGAAGAAGGGAACGTGTGGTGAAGAAGTACGAAAGAGATACAGACGAAAGTGATAGGTGGGAGATGCGGGTGCCTGCACGAACGTACTTCACTTTCTCAGGTATGTAACGAAAAAAAAAAATATATGTAAAGTTCCATTAAAAAAATTATTGCAAAAGGTTCCTCTAAATATATGGTGAGGTGCTGGGTGATGAAGATGTTAGGGGGATAGTGAGGGACCTGGCTGGGAGTGTGGGCGATGACTGACAGTTCAGATGTTGAGGGGCCTGGTCGGTATTTTAGATTTGTCCTGCATGGATGAAAGAAGGGTTTTAAGTGACTTAATCACAATTGTTCGGTTTTTAGGCCAGAGTGATGGCACAGACAATGCACAGTTCGTCGAAAAAGAAAGGACAGAACAACCAATTGGTCACAACAAGACGTTAAGCAAGAAAATAGTTATAAAAGTTGTAAAGATGTAATGTTATAATATGAAAGGTGGATGGATGGAATAAACTGAATTTAAAGAGAGTAAACGTCAACGGCACATATATAACTACACATAATTAGAACATAACTGATTCACATTAATAGAGTCAAAATGACAGTTATGATTTACCCTCAGAGTAACAGACTGACAAACAGGCAAGAAGATGAACAGAAAGCCAAACGGAATCTGAATAAGCGAGAGGAAATTAAAATGACAGAATCGTAGTCAGACAGTGAGACAGACTCAGACGAAGAAAGAGACGTACCAAGAATAATAGTCACAGTGACAAAGGCTCACATAGACAGATTCAGGAAGATAGACGGAGGAAAAGGCTCCCAGGGGTGAGGCTGGCTGGAGGTGGAGTACAATACTCACGCCGCATCTGAGGACACTCTTGCCAGTAGCGGGGGGCGTTGGGCAGTAGCCGACCAGTGCACGACGGAACACCAGACCCGTCAGTCTCTCTTGACCCGACACCGACCACGACCCGCACTGCCTCTCGTGCGGTAACCCCGTCTCCGACACCACCTGCAACACAACAACACAGGTTACTGCATACAAAACCTCAGCACCGGATACTTCTGCAACACCACAACAAAGGCTACTTCCCGCAGCATCATAACACTAGTTGCCTCCTACAACACCACAACACTGATTGCCAACTGCAACCCTACGCCAAAACACTGGTGCCACCCGCAACACCACAGGACTGGTTGCCACTTTCAATATACCTGTTACCAAAAGGCAATATCATTTGCCAGAAAAAATGCAAAACAATCATTTGCGTCTAACAGACAAAAAAAACTACGTACACCACATTACTACCAACTGCAACACATGTTACCGTTATGTTTTTTAATCACCTTTTGGTTACAGCAGGTAACATAAGTGATGTAATCTACAACATACGAGCCGTTAACAACACTTACAACCTCCGGTATACCACCTGTTATCACCGCAATACCAGCAGCAACCACTTGCAACACACCAGCAGCTACTAAATCTTAACACACCAGTTGCTTCACTTGCAACACACCAGCTGCAGCCGTTTGTAGTACAGCAAGTTATAACGTACAGTACATGCCTTGTTGCCACCTGCATCATAATACATGTGACCACCTGAAACATACCACATATGACCACCTGTAACATATCTTACCACCTGCAACACCACTTATTAACCACACTATAATAGCTTTTACCCTCTGCAGCAAACCAGCTGTCTATACTGCAACGCCAAACATCATATTGTATCAGTACAATAGTACCAAGTGTTACAACTGTACCATCTGCAACACACCAGATCATACCAGAACAATAAGGGCTGACGACCCACCTTGATATAGTCGAGACATTCGTTCTGAGCGAGACGGTGACCAGTAGTATCCTCGTAACGCCTCAGGTCGACCTCCTCCAGCACCCCCGTCAGACCTGACCCTACGGACGGTACAACACATGAACCATTCGCTGCAGCAGGCACTGGTCTACAGCAGTAGTGGGTGCACTGGGTAAAGAAAGGTTGGGTACAGTGAGTACAGTAGTGGCGGATACAGTGGGTACAGCATTAAACGTGCGGTGGGTACAGCAGTAGGGGAACATTGGGTAGAACAGTGGGAGCACAACGGGTAAAGCAGTGGGGGCACAGTGGATCCATCAGTGGTGGGTCAATTGAGCACAACAGGAGGGGTATAGTGGCGGTGGATGAGGTGCACATATATAGCCACTTGCCCCTAGTGTCATCAGTACAACATGAACGCCAGAGACGTGGCTCGCGTTCCACCCGCTTAAGGCAACAGTTCATCACTGGACGTAAGCAGGGCCACTCAAGTCCTGGTTCCCTCACCCGGCTTCGCGGTGACAGAAAATTACGCTTGAATTGGCAAAATTCTTCTCTTTCTTTATTGAGGCAACAAAATTATGTTTTGTAAAGTTAATTTATCTATTGTATAGTCGTCCAGATGGGAGGCCGGCTTAAGATAATGAGGTTATGTGCTGGGTCGACTTATTTTCTCTGATAACCGGTTTCAGTTGGACAGATATGCTTGAGGGGGAAGCGGGAGGGATATTGTTACAATTCAAAGCTATGGCGGCTGGATCCCAGGAAAAATGAACGCCCTAAGACGTGAGTCACGGTTAAAAAAGTTTGAGAACCCTTTCATTAAATTACCATATAGAAGGACCTGAGGTTACGCACGAAACATAGTTTTATCATCACCTACACCGACAGCGAAGTACATATCATATTCCGGAGAATGTTAGAATTGCTCTGTAATAGGATGGAAGGAGGATGTTGAGAGGTAAGGAGGGTGGAAAGATGATGTACAAGACACAATTTGGTCTGGACTTGCCCTAGGGAAGTACTTACCAAGTATTACAAACGCTTCGTGCCTGTATCATCATCGGGTGTGACTTTGCTTGGGAGATTGGCATCCCTGCCTCCCCCGAGCAATGCGCTCGTCCATCATGCAGAAGACCCGACAGCCGCAACCTTGTCATTTCTATCTATCATTGTTTGTCATTATCACGACCAGGCGTCCGTTGTCGGGTACTGTCTCGGGGTTTCTGTCTTTCGCCACCACCACATTCGTATCTTATAATAATGCCCCCAACAGCTAAGATTCGAACCTCGTATCATTTGCGAGATAGCTGGGTACGTTGACCACTCGGTTATGCTCCCTATGATAGGGAAATGCCTATTCGATTACTTGTAATCAATATCCTTCGTCTCACGTCTATGAGAAACGGAGTCTGGACCGGTCAAATCCAATCATGCTCACATCACCCAGTAGTCAGCAGTTTTACAGAACTACTGTTATAACGGGGAGGTATATGAAAGTGCATGTTAATATACACTGTATTTGTGTATATATTGTTGCGAGGCTGGGCTAGAGATAAGGCTGTGCGGAGGAGAGTTTATCTATTGGAAACGAAAGGTTTGAGGACAATATGTGGTGTGTGGCGGTTTCATCGAGTAAGTAATGAAAGATGTGTGATAAAAAAATGTGCGTGGTTGAGAAAGCCGAATAGGTTGTGCTTCAGTGGGTTGGACATACGGAGAGACTAAGTAAGGAAAGAATGACAAAGTTGATAAATGTGTCAGAAGTGGAGAGAACAGGAGAGCGGGGGGACCAAATTGGAGGTGGAAGAATGGAGTGAAAGGGATTTTGAGCGGTCGGGGCCTGAACATGCAGGAAGGTGAAAGGTGTGCCCGGGATAGAGTGAAATGGAACGATGTGGTATACCGGGGTCGACGTGCTCAATGGGCTAAACCAGGGCATATGAAGGGTCTGGGGTAAATCACGGAAAGGTCTGTGGGGCCTAGATGTGGAAAGGGAGCTGTGGTTGCAGTGCATTACACATGACAGCTAGAGACTGAGTGTTAGCGAATGTGGCCATTTCATCTGTCTCCTGGCGCTACCTCG
>JAYMFT010405279.1:0-18630 GCA_038088735.1 Panulirus argus | reverse complement strand
GGAATTACAGAACCGTCAAAGGAGATACGAGAGTTGTAAGGAGCTTTTGATAGAGAGATAGGAAGAAATTGGGTCTTCACTCAAACGCATATAATATATATATATATATATATATAAACTACTTTTAAGAGTAGAAAATTCCAGGAATATAAGCAACAGGAATATGACGATAGATGATAATAAGAGGAAAAGAAACAAGATAATTGAAAAGAAAGGGATAAATATGGTGTAAAAGAAATAGGATGAGAAAGACAACGGATGAATCTGAACATCATAAAAGATATCAAATGAAGTAAAACTTCACGATTGAAGATCAGCAACAAAAGAAGGGAGGGAAAAGAGTGAGAGGAAGAGAGAGGCATGAAATAAAATGAGAGATCCAAGAAATATGATAGAGAGCGAGAAGTGTGAGGGAGTGAAATTTATGAGATGTTAAAGACGTGAGAGAAAGTGAGAAGTGTGAGGAGTGTTAGAGTAAAGCAGAGGTGTGAGAGGGAGTAAGAGGTGTGAAACGCCATGAGTGGTGGGAAAGGCAGTCAGGAATGTGAGAGGAGTGAGAGGAGTAATACCTGTGATTGGAGGTGAGAGCTGAGATAGGAGTGAGAGTTGTGAGAGTTATGCAAGAGAATTTAAAGTGTGGGAAGTTTGTGGGGAGTGAGAGGTGTGTTAGGGAGTATGAAGTGTGTCAGAGAGTGAGAGGTAATTGAGAGGAAGAGAAATTGTGAGAGTGGATGACATCTGACGCCTCCGGACGCTGGCTGCGACAGAAATCCATTGTAATTATATTTGCAATAGTTACCCCTCGCATCAAATCCTCGTTTTCTTCCATATATAATACCTCTGCCTCTTCCTATTTTTCACAATCATTTCTCCCCCACATACTTTCTACTTCATCCTTTATTTCTCCACCTGCGCCTCTCGTAGTATGTGTGTAAGAGAGAGATAGAGAGAAACTTAAGCAATTAAGTAAATTGCCCTACATAAGTATGATGAATATAGAATATGTATAATTCCACGGTATTTTTACCCCTTTTCTTTGTTCTAAAGCCTTCCTTCGTTTTTCTTTTGTTATGCCGACATGTCTTTGTCCTCCTTGACCTGCGACTTTGAGAGAAAAAAAAAAACTGAGCAAGCCGAAAGACGTAGAGAGAAAGAGTGTGTGTATCTTTAGGAAGACTTTGAATATACTCTCTAGCCCACTGGGATCTGAATGCACTCCCTCCTCCTCCTCCCTCTATTCCTTTGTTCCTTCATTGCGCATTAAGGCATCAAATGTGCTCTCCAGTTTGGGGTCTTTACCAGCTCTGAAAAATCTTGGTACTTGCTCAACAACGCATGAAGAATGTTTGATGTCCGTTTCCATGATTTTTTTTTTTTTTAGAAGCTTTCCATTACCTTTGTTTATTTTCTAGAATATTTAAAACTAACGATAACTGAAAGTTTAATATTTCTAACTTATATTCACAAAATTTGTAATAAGTATTTATGAATTCTTTCTGTCGAAGATTCGAAACTGTTTTTATTTTCTGACGAATTTGTTGGAGTCAAAAAAAACACAAGATTGTCTTCCACACACACACACACACACACAATCCATTCTTCATTTTATCTCGCATATTTCCCACGATTTGCTCCGTGTGGTGATATTTATGTGACAAGGGAAGACAGTGGTGATGTTCTGGTCGTTGGCTTCTCTCATGGATCATTCCATGGCTACTTAGACTTTTGAACGCTAGTTTCTCTGCGATTTCTCTCTCTCTCTCTCTCTCTCTCTCTCTCTCTCTCTCTCTAAGAGAATCACTACACCCCTGAGCGCATCACTCACGTCTCCTGTTCACAGAAAGAGGAGTCCCCAGACCGCGAGACAAACAGGCCCCCGTCCCTGAACCTTCATTCTCCAAACACACAGACTGAGTGACAGACATCCAATCCGGTAGTTTTATCTATTTCTCGATTAATTCTCTCCAATAAGCCAGCGAATCACAAACGAAGACTGGCGAACATTCAGAATGGCTGGAGGCTTCTTTTGACGAGTTTTAGATTAGAAGACATTGCACTGTTTTGAGCCAGAATGATTAGACCAATTAGAATCATGGCCTCGGGTTAGTTATTAGATTTAGACGAGTTCAAGATATATAATTATATACATATTGTTGTGATAGACTTTAATCTACCATGCAATGCTGTAACTTCTGCCTATTACAAATCTTTAACGATACGAATATAAAAGGGCATCAATATATATGAAATCAAAACGGTTAATCGCTTTCACATATATAGCGTTCCTAATTTTCATTCATTTGATCTAATATACGATATCTACGTTTTTCAAATGTAAGGCTGAACAGCCTTAGATCATTTATAGCCTTTACATCACGTCAGAAACAATTATCTGCTTATTTAGATCTGTATATCTAAAGTAAAAACAAATTCCCGAGAAAAAAAATATCATTAAGCACCCCCTTGGGAAAGAGGTTGCCAGATATTGCATATTTGAACAGCACGACGCGTCACCCATCCGTAGAGACTAACTAATGGGGCTGTTAAGTACGCTATCAATGCCCTAACAGTCCTACGACGGTCGTTACAGCCTCGTTCGGCCCGGTCGTAAGGAGGTTCACTCACGCTCCAGCATGGACAGCCTCAGAGTTTATTCAGATAAGGAAATTATATTAAAGTTTTATTTTTGTTTTGTCAATGTTTTGTCTGCAGAATCTTCAAAGAATTATAAAAAAAAAAAAACTAATATAGAAAACACTACAGACATTAAGACAGGCAGACAAGCAGAAGGCTAAACAGACAAATGAAAGGGCAAACAGACAGAGACAGTCAGACAGACAGAATGAAATGCATAAAGAACAGAAGTACACAAAATACCAAGTTCACGCACACACAAAACAAAATTACAACTACAAGAACAAAGACACAGTTGAAATGCTTATATAAACTCAGACCCATAAATGAAGAGGGCAGGCAAAGGAACAAACACATGAATATATAAATGGACCTCGCATACGCATAAAGATAAACACAGGAACAAAGACACAGACGCACACAAACAGACCCAGACCTGAACAGACACAAAACAAGCAGAGGAGAAAGAGAGATAGAAGGGGACTCAGACAACCACCACCACCACCACCTCCTCCTCCTCCTTCTCTCCGTCGTTTGTCTCTCTGTCTGAACGGACTGTCAGTCACCTCCAGCGCTGATATATGGTAGTCAGCACCCACCCTCAGCTATTCCCTTCCACCCCTCCCCCCCCCACACCTCAAGTGCTGACGCACGGTAGTCAGCGCCTCCAGCGCTGACACGAGCCCGTCAGCACTTGCACCTCTCTGCCTGGGTTCCGTCGGCTACGCCCGAATAAGTTTCCTGACTATCGCCTCCACATTTCTTCCCACTCTCGAATTTTTCCATCTCTCTCTCTCTCTAAGGTAACTCAATATAACGTCTCTTACTTTTCATTATCTTAACAGCCAAAAGACGTCCATTTTACAATGCTTAAAAAGCGTCCAATTAAAAACCTGTGAAAAAAAAAAAAACAGCCACTATGCTATTGGTTTTAAGCCCTTCAGTAAAACCCCGCAGAACAGGTAGGGGGCAAGGGTTCGACAAAGACAAAAATGTTGTGCCCTTTACTCCCAAACTGGGAAAAATATGCCGTTCGTATCTATTGGGGAAACGCGTGGAAATGGCGACAATCGTCGAGGGCGTAAAAACCTTCCCCTATCATCCATCTTGTTGCGCAGTAATCCAGTTAATACTGGGGAAAAATGCGCAGTTGAAAAAGAAAAATCGCCCCCCAAAAAAACAATGTACGTGTGTCGGTGCCCTGAAATGGGGCTGGGAGGCTAAATAAACAGGAAACGTATTGTATGGGACCCTGGGGAGAGGTAGGGGTCATTCTGTGAATTTAGATATCAATTTATTTACAAAGATTCGAAGCTTTTCTGGAGTCGCGAAAGATACAAAGCAACAAAGAGTCGTGAAAATACGCACTTTTTGGACAGGAACGGAAACCATTTTCAGTAACAGGAGGCATATATATGTTTCGATATAAAAGATTCGTAGAGATTCAGAACACGAGTCATTGATGATCAAGGTAAAGGTTACTATATAATGTAAATATCACCGACAGGTCGCATGTTATACAAAGACTTCACGCAACTTCTGTAACGTTAGTTCTATGACGTTTAGAAATACTGTTTGAGGACCCCGATCGTTGACAATACAGTGATAACCAAAATAAGGATGTAGCCATCGCAAACGAAATAAAAAAAGTAATTTGTGGTGATAAAACAGCAAGTTAAATACCGGTTTTCATACCCATGTTGTGAGAGACATGATAAAGATGAATCATTGATTTGTAGTTTACGATACAATTCAATTATTTGCGAATCCATTAGCGCACGGATCACTGGTATACAAGCGAGTCATCCACAGATATTGTGGTTACCTTCTGATGTGTTCCACACTGTGGGATGCCCACTTTAGCCATGACTTCTCCACCCCTTCCGTTATACGCCATCTTAGTATCAACGAGAGTCCGTCTCTATTTTATTCCTCCTCTAGTGCGGTTTCTTAAAGCGAAAATCAGTAAAAGTTTTAAACATACAACACTGCATTTACATTCCATCGTCCAGGTTTGTGTTGCAGTTTGCGGCAACTCATTTCTCCGGGGAACGAGAGAGAGAGAGAGAGAGAGAGAGAGAGAGAATGTGGTCTGGGGGGTACTGGGGTACTCCTGCAAAAAACGCCTCCTACAATATGTAAGGCAAAGATGGATCTCTCTACTCACCAGGGCGGAGCAGTGAAGAAGAGGGAAGTAGTACACTTGTGGAAAATAAATGGTATTCTATCATTGTACGGGTCAAAGATTGTTTTTTCGTAGAGATTATCAACAAGGAGTGAATTCCTGTCAAAATCGGGTAGGGTAGTGTAGTTAATCCCCGATCCATTTTTTTCACGAGTTAAGTAAACTTAAAAGTACCAGCAAAATGCGAGAGAGACAGAGTCAGGGTGATGTAGCTGTCCTCATGGACTTGACACAAGTACAGTTCCTGAGCCCCATAACAAGATCAACCCCCCATAAACCCATTACTTACCAGCCCCATAAAAAAAAGAGACCCTCTTAAACAACTCGGCCTCAGTAACTCTCCGAACTTCTGCTACCACACAGAACCCATTAAGATAATGTGTATACGTGTGTATATACGCCATACTTCTCGTATTTTCCTGGGATGGAACTACGGTACCCGCTTCCCCTCGGTTATAATATAAATAATCCTCGGGCAATAAACATTCGCTCGCGGGAGCAAGACTCGTGCATATCTGTAGGATGAGATCTCTTTCCCAAGAGTCTCCTGTTTATGATCTAATTCTCTCATGGGATCCCATACCTCAACCACAACTGAAGGCGATCCTCACAGGTTATCATGATCAAGAAAAGTTTGAAAGAAGACAATTGAATACTATACTCTAAAGTATTTCCTCTCCTAACTTAACCGAGTCTTATAAAATGGAATATTATCAAGACATGATTTGGTAGAATGGAGTATTATCGCCAGATGACAAAGAAATCCCAGGAATTGAGGTATGATTATATGGCCACAAGGAAAAGATAATTACTACGAACGGATACGAAGGAAGACATACAGACAGCTAGGCCCTTGTGATGTTTTTCGTGATAGTGGAAGAGATCAGAAATAACTGATCAACAGATTTTCTAAACTCGTGTCCATCTTCAAAAGTAAGGTCTCCCAAACCCGTCCGGCAGTCTAACGAAGGGGCATTTAAACAAGCCACTTATGCTTTTCCTAACCACCTACAGGCAGTTAAGATTCCAGAGGATCTTCATCAACCACACCACCAACAGTGGCATTCAACTGGTTAGGTCATCTATATTCCACCTGATCGTCATCAACCACTTGGTCAACTCGACCCGTCTGCGTACCACCACTCACGCAGGTGTTTACTGCGTGGCACGTCACCAAGAAACAGATCATCTAATCCTCACCAGACACTAATAAACAGGACACATAAATCCTTCACCATCAACTGAAATCAGGAAAAACACGAACCAACAGTTCACTTAAACCTTCACCGACCTTCAACCAGCGAGAGTTGGTTCATCCTAATTGACTGTAAAGCAGAAGGTCCGTCACACTTTAATGATCCATCCGATCATCAACTAAGATCCCGTCTACGTTACCTTTAAGCCTCACTACCTGATATCAGGTCTCCAAGAGCTCCTTTGGATTTCTGAAAGATTTTTTTGTGTTCCACTCGGTTTCTCTCTCTCTAGGCTCCTCGGAAATCCTGGTGGTTCCTGTGTGCCTCGCCCGGGTGATATATGGATTTCTTTCCTTTTGTTTCTTATAACCTGAACGTTTTTTCAGAACGAGCCGAGGAACGGTTCTGTTGCTACTAGTCTTCCGTGGATGGGGAGGTCGTTCAAGAGCTGATGGGATTATGGGGCGGAAGCGAGAAGATAGAAATCACTAGTATTGGCCCCAAAGCCTCGTCCCTCCTGTCGTATCACCCATCGAAGTCCCGACCCTTTGTGTCCTCTTCTGTCTCTTCCAGTACCACCCACCCAACCAACCAGCTCCCAACCCTTGCACCAGAAACACAAACAAATCCTCCTGTTCTGGAGTAATCCCTTGAACTTATTAATTCTTATATGTAAGTGCAAGTTTTTAACTTACGTGTCCTTGTGGAAAAGAATTACGAATCCTGTAAAGACAGGAAGTAACAAAAAACCTCACCCTCTTACTTCTGAAACCGAGCCCTTATCCCCGGTAAACAAACACTTCAAAAGATAGAACATCTACAAAAGACTTCACCGTTACAAAAGTCCTACTTTAAGATGCGAGAGAGACTAGCAACGGGAGCGTGGTCTTTCTTCTAAATCTTAGACACAATGAATGCATGACAGCCGGTATCTCGAGTGGGTTCTTGAGTGGTCACTCAGGGCCGTTTCTCGAGTAGGATCCTGAATCCCCCGTCACTGTCTGTGGCGTCAACAAAAGCAGCTGTCGTCGGAGAGCACTTTCCAGTGAGTGATGTGGAGCGAACGCTCGCGTCACTTGCCGCTGGGAGGACGGGGATCCTGTCCAGAAGGATCCCTGGCCACTCTGCTGGAAGACAGTCACTGGTTCCTCCTGGTGTTGGTAGTGGTAGGGACATGGGGGTCCCCCAGTGGTAGACGAGGCCCTTGATGTGGCTGGGGGAGGACCTGGTGTTGGTGGGGGTCCTGGCGAAGCTAGAGACCCTGCCGTGGCTGTAGGATTTAATATCAAAAGTCCTGGAAACGTGACATTCTTCGTTCAGTGACCCATCATGTAAGGTTACAGGATAGAGACCTTCCTTCTTACCGCAGCTCTCAGGTAAGTAGTGGTAGTCCTCCAGCATGTCTGTCGTACGGGCGTTCTTGGTAGGCGCGCTTGGCCTGGATGGCTGTGGTCTTCTCTGGATCTTCTCCATTTCCTCAAATCCATCTTCCCATAGCACCCCATTCATCCCAACCCAACGTCCAAGCCATTTCAACTGCGTTGTTTCCGTCTCTCTTTGAGCTGGGATTTTACCCACCATTTGTCTCTAGTTTCTGAGTTTATCTTCTCTTATATTTCTCAGTTATTGTTCTCTGAGTTATCATGACAGTCGCTGGTAGTCTTTCTTTTAAGACTCATTGTCTTCAACTCTCCAGTCCATTTGATGGCATTCTTTCCTGTGCGTATGTTATCAACAGTCTTTGCCTCCCTTCGTATGAAAGGGCCTCTTAAGATTGGATGTAACCACCTACAGTGTTGCTATATTCGTCCATTTCAATTCCTCCTCTTTTTGGAGAAGAATCTTCCAGATATTCAAATCTCTCAAAAGTTTTTCGTCGATCATTCCTTTTCCTACTGTATTGTGATTCTGCCATGACCTTCCGACCCCCGAGACCATCCTGACGTTGACCCGACTTCCCACGGGTCATCAGATGACCCCAAGGGTAATTCCGACAGATGACCTTCCATCGACACCCTCAATCTATCGTCCCGGAGGTCATACGTGGAGGCCAGGCCTCCCACACGTCATTATAGGCGGTGACCCAGAGTCTCAAGAGGTCACATGGTGATGGTGCAGCGTCCCAGAGGCCATCCGGGCAGCAACCAGCGTCCCAGAGGCCATCACGGTCGGCCCCACACGTCATCCGACCAGGGACGTGGCCTCCTGCAGGCCATCATGCTGGAGGGAGGACACACAAGCCGCGTGAAAAGTCGTCTTGCGAGGGACATGAACACTTTGTTTGCGTTGGAGAGGCCCTCAAGGTGTTGAACTCAAAGAGAATGGGAGACAAGAGTGAGAGAGAGAGAGATCAATAGACGCAGACAGAGGGAGGTTAGAGGGAAAAACAGACAGACGCACATGGACAGAAATGCCTATAGACGAGGAGGACATATGGTGACAGCTTTCCTATACAGTTCTTCCTCCCCCTCAATTCAACCGAGGTGTTGGGCAGGTGGAATGGTTCCCCCTTTGGGCTTCTTGACCCCACACATCTGTTAGTTTTTCTGGCTTCCTTGGTATTCCATCAAATATCTATATCCATCCCTCAATTACTCGTAACGTCTTTGTTCTCTGTTTTTCTGTGTGTGTGTGTGTGTGTGTGTGTGTGTGCGTAAATCCTATTAATTCTGGCCGGAGGGTACGTGTGCAGACAGATGTGCTAATGCGTTTTTGCATGCGATTCGTGTTCGCCATTTGTGTTTGTTTACATTAGATGGTTGACCTCCCATTGGCCATATTCTACTGTTCTGGGCAGCGACACTGCCTCGGGGACTGTCATGCCTAACATTTTACCAAAGGATGTTAAATGAAAGTGGGATGATTGCGAGTACGACTTGGGAGAATATGAATACGAGCGAGTGGGTAGAAAAATTGTTCAGGGACAAGTAGATGTCTGTGTGTTGGTTGTGGCTGAGTAGAGTGTGTATTTGTATTGTGTGCGGGTGTATGGGTGTATGTGTGTGTGTGTATCTACACGAGACACAAACATCCCAGACGAGACTATAGAGGGAGACTTTACAGACAAAACTCCACGAGGATCCGACGAAACCTTAATCCATTTATATCTCGGAGCCACACAACATGTGGACCCCGGGGGAGAGATTTACTAAGATGGATGTTGCATAACAAAACTCCGAGGGTGTCGAGCCAGACATGTAAACCTTGCCCACTGTTGCCGGCTCGGGGCTTCTCGTACTTCACCGCACAAACCCCTGGCTGGCATCTCTCTCGAGACAAGTTCTCTCAGAGCCTCTGGAAGGCGGGAGGATAGAGAGAGAGAGAGAGAGAGAGAGCGAGAGATAGTGTTGCAATAAGTATCGCAGATCAACAAAGATCCCCGTTGAAAGTTGTTAAATCCGGTGTCTCTTAAAGAAGAAGGGTCGCGGGGTACCAACAGCCCTGTCTCGTGATCTTCCATCATCCGAGCAATTTAGGCTTACAGACCCCCCCCTCCCCCTCCCTCCCAGATGCACACAAGACTCCCCGGGACATTGCCGCGCTTGGAATCGAAACCTTCGTGATCAGAAAGCACGCGTTTTTTAGACCGACCTCAGAGCACTGTCGGAAATACGTGCTTTGAACAGAAGCACAAACCAGTAGAATAAACCCCGACCAAGTCGTACTCCCCCCAGTCTAAGATATAGATGGAAATTTGGATATTTCATATCCCTCGAAGTCGCTGTCATCACCATATGTATTTGAATCAGATCTTAGATTCCAGAAGAATGACAGTGCATGCAAGTCATAACTCACTGCAGCTATAAGAGAGGTCCTCTAGGGTACACACAAGACAGTCTAGACGAGTATACTCAGCGACACTACAGACGCTACACCAAGACAGAGTGTACTCAGCCACACATACACTGTGTGTTTACACAGTCACATACACGGCCAAATCATGCCAAATCATCCAATCTGTCGCCAGTTAAGGAGTAGGAGAGATGTTGCAGAGAAGTCAATAGCAATAGCCTCCAGTCTATCACCAACCGAGATTGCAATAGAGAAGGTTCCAGCGATAGAAAAGTTTTACTTGCCCTCCGATCGTCCCAACGAGAATCCGTGATGAAGTCGGTTGTGCACTGACGAGTTCCCATTTTCATAATCATACCTCATTCATCGCCTCATATCAAATGATGGATCTGCCTTTCCCCATAGTTTCGTCTTCACAAAAGCAGATAATTTTTTGCCCCATCCACAGATTACATAACACAGCATGATAATGATTCTGTCCCAAACCAAATTACTCATCAGTCAGATTGATCTTTTGTTCCTGACATCAAAGAAACTGCTTTGATATTTTTTACGATGAAAACATCTACAATTTTTTTATCAATATGTGAATTCTATCAACAATTTCGATACTGTAGGATGGGTTATTTGGTTTTTATTTTGTATTGGTAATACGTTTAAAAATCTATAAATAATATTGTTTTTATCTCTCTCTTGTCAGTACTGAGGACAGTACTCTTTATCCACGTGGGGTCATAAATTTGACAACTTTTTGTCTTCTAGATTCATTTTCAAACTTTAACAGTCGTCATCGTTATGCATAATTTACGCCATGTCTCATTTACATGCAACAGCTTCCATTCATTTGATTTAGCGTGAAGGGAGAATAATTTATCTGCCTGTTGCAAACAAGTTTTCATCAACGAGTTTCTACGGTGGAAAGATATAAATATTTCCACCGTTATCTTTTAATAAAACTATGCCTAGAGCTCCGATCCAAGGCAGACTTTCACATCGAATCTGAGACTTATTTCCAAAGGACTTTATCCTGGAAGGAAAGCTAGACTTGAATGAATACGATCCCATGGAACTCCCTTCCCTCTGGCATGCTCAGAGGACTGGAGTCATCAGTGTTTTATAAAGCGGTTCGCTGGGGATGTTGTTAGCCAGCTGGCGTTCCGGGAACTTGTTAAGGGTTGGGACAGGCTCTTTGAACGCTTTCCAGCGACCGTTTCCCCATCCAGGCTTATCAAGACTGATAGCAAAGCTTCGCCCCCTGGAGGTCCACGTTAACTCCCGGCAAATATTCGAAGCAAATATGAATTCCGGTGTTAGTCAGTCTCTCTCTCTCAAGGAACAAACAAGCGTCGGAAACGTGTGTTCCCAGAATTACCAATTTCTGGGACCGTATGATTGTGTGTTTGTGATTAAGCCTCCCAGTAATTTCTACAATTTAAATGAATTTGCCAAAAAAAAAAAATATGTTTTAACTGGTACGTAATATGATAAGTGGGGGTAAATCTCGGTAAATCTACCCCTAGTTATCCCCAAAACCTGTAAGTAAAACAAACACCACGTAGCAACTTCCTCTGAAACGCGAGATGTGTAATGCCAGCTATAATTAACCAGCCGAGAGGGGCCAATTTGTAGCAACAGACAAGCGCCGTTTAATATCAATGTATAATACTGGTCATGAAGCCGTTAAGCACCGACTCTGAAACACTGAAATGAACCACAAACTACGATACACCGAAATGAAACAGTTATGAATTAACAAATTGCGATGCACCGAAATGGAACACTGGCTGTGAAACACCGAATACGAGACACCAATATGAAACACGAGATGCGTTTGGAACACAAAAAGAAACTATTTCTGAAACACCAAGAGTGAACCACCAGCACTGAAACAAAGCATGAGGTCTATCTCGGTTTCATATCCTTGCGTTTCAGTTTAATCTTACCAAACACAAGGTCTGCCACGAAGGAAAATGAAATGGGTTGAAAAAGTACTAACTTCTAAAGTGTTCGTATATGGCAAAAACTCGAAAAGTTTATAAGACTATTAAATTACCACATACAAAAATTTGGAACCTTCCGAGAAAAGTCATATGACGAATGAAGGAAAGTTGGACTAAGTAATTAAAACCTTTCCCTTGAGCATTGGGTACTGCAAGTGAACCATTTTCCCCATTTGAAGATCTTTACTGCAATTGGCGTAAATGGACTCTTCGCTACCGTAATTGGGACCTTGTTCGCAATCTCTATTTTTTCCTGGAGAAAAATAATTTGCCACCGTTTTCTTTTTCTCAACATAAATCAGAATATATTCGTACATAAGGCACCATTATTCGACACACAGATGAGAGAGAGAAAGACTATAGCCCAGATACAGTGTGGTACAAGCTCAAAAAGGCAAGGTACAGAACGGTACGGTACAGAACGGTACGGTACTCTGCAAGATATGGCTGAATTTCATTTTCAGAAAGTCACTTTATACACCTTGACTCCTCTCCTCTCATAATGTATACATATGCCACATACATACTATGTATTCATATGTTATGTATACATTATGCATGTCAGAGTCTCATAATACATTTTGTTATATTCATAAACCTTAAAAAGATACGATATATATTCAAAAGAGGAATTTATAGCAAATGTACTAAATACTTTGTTTCAAGCTTTATAGCAGTCGTAAAATGTTTATAGAATGTCCGATTTTCTTCAGAAAGAAAGAAAATATGTCCTGTTGAGGATATCCTAACATCTCCACTTAATACCTTCTATTTTCTCTCCATCCCTGTAATGACAGTAAACTAAACCATTACCCGAAACGAACCATTGCTCAAGGGGCATGTCGGAGGATAAAGAAAATGACGAACGACATCATAAAGAGAGAAGCAGACGACGCCCTCCGCTTTGACAACGCCATATAGGAACCAAATGCGCTAATGCTCAGGTTGCCAGTTATGACCAGAAGTCCTCATCACGTCATTGTATTTTCCACCTAAAGTTGCACTAACTTTGGATGTTCATTGCCGAAAGTAATTCCAAGTTTAATTACTATCATTACAGAGAGGTAAGAGAAGATAGGGTTGCCACTTGAACGAATAAAAACCCTATTATGAAACATCAAATACCTTAGTCTCCTTACAGTTAATGATATTATGTCATATCTTGACTACAACACTCCTTCGATTCGTACAGAGCAATTCAGTTCGCCTTTTTATGAGAATCTGGAAATGCTTTAACTTTTTACGTCAATAGACCTTGTAGTATGATGGCCCGGCCTTCGACCTGACATTCTAGGATCAGGTCAAAGGTCAGGGAATAACATTGTGCACAAAGGTCGTATCGTCGTGGATCGTACCGTCATGCTTGAAGGTTAATCATACAGACGCACCCAAAGTTTAACTGCATGAAACTCTCGCTTGTCTCTTCCACCTAAGCTCGCCTCCTGCAGCTAAAGCTTGGCAACAGCTGTGGGGCGTCGAGCAACATTTGCATCGGGAAACATGTTAAGTCAAAGTTTGAAATTGCACTTTAGGCCTTCACCCAAACTGCATCTCAAGCCATTATATCAATTTCACGTAAGGTACTGTCTTTATAATCCTTTCTTTAATAACCCGTACACGTTCGATCCCATTCTCTGGTTGGCTAGGGTTCAGACCTATTAACTGTCAGGGTCATTAAGGTCATCTGTATCAAGTTATGACCACCAATGGAATAAAAATCTTCGACACCTTCTCCAAGTGTTCAAGATAATTGCAAATCCTCGCGCTCTCTGAATATATATATTTTTTAATTCTCTTTCCCTCACTAACCGAGAAAAAATAGATATAACATCACGGTAGGCATGTTTTAATGGAAGAGTTATAGAGTAATTTAGATTCGTTACTATTACGAATTCTTTTATTTTTCACGAATGAAGACTTCACTAAAATTCTAACTGCTTTTTCTATATTTTCGCCAAAAGCGACCGACCCCCATGAACTGTCAGTTCTTTAAACGCAGTGAAAGATTGAAATGACCATCTACAACGGGCTATCGAGCGACCGAAGCGTTTGAAACATAAACGAGTCTTGCGAAGCTTTATTCTCCCGCTTCGAATATTTCGAGTCATTCTACCGACGCCGGAAACCTAGAACCGAGTCTTCAAAATCATGATGAATCCTTTGACGACTCGAACCGAACCATTCGGGATATACGTCAAACTTCGTGAATAACTGATGTGTCTGCTGCTCGTCTGGCGTTTATGGTTCAAAGTGAGCGAGTCTTTGAACTCCACAGTGGATCCCGGGAGTTGATGGTTCAATAGCTCCGAACCCACTCGATCAGGAGCTTCGAGACTTGAAGTGAGCAATCTTGGAAATGTGAATAAAGGAAGGGGGGGGGGATGGAAAAGCGAGCGAGTAAGGCAGATGATTCATTTACTTTCTCACACTTACGATAAGGTTTTGTCAAAAGGCTGGCCTAGCGCGTAGTGCTCACCGCAGGAAAATGCAAGAGTTACGAAGAACGAGTCGTGCGAGTTACGTTTTGTAATGAAGTATTATGCGAAAGATGGGAGAGGTTTTGTACGCGTTCAGAAGGCGATAATGATTCAATGTGCATATTCACATTCATCAAGTCATGCTCACATAATACGTCGGAAAAAGCATCTCCTCACGCGTGTTATTCATGCCAAACTTGTGTACAGCAATTCTGATATTTTGCTGTTGCGAAATTGTTTACGAAAGAACTGATAATAAAAGCATGCAAATTAAGCACAAATAGCCTGGTTGAAGCGTGCCAAAACTTTCTATTATAAACTGACGAAAACAAAATGAAATTCTGAACGAGCCAGTTGGTCACGTGGTAAAAGAAACGTTTATATATATAACAAATTGTCTTTAAAAGCAGTCAGCTTACATTTCTCCATTAGGAAAACGTGACTGACTGATTTTCCGTCGAAGAAACAGATAAACAGACACTTCAAAGTAATATGCTAAACATATTCCCGTTAAACAGCGATTCAACAGTCAAATTCCCGTTGCTCAGAGATTCCACCCGATACCGTTGCTAAATGATCGTAACCTTTCCAGCCAGGAATCTTTCAGAAGGAAGTAGACTTCGAGAGAAAAAAATATATATATTCAAATGGTGAAGATTATTCTGGGTATATTAAGAGCATTAGTGTGATAGTCTTAAGTAGGATTACGGGATGATCGCCTTAAGGTGTCACTCGTAAGACCGGCGAGGAAGGGTTAACACTGTCTATCTAACTACGGATATTAATCTCCGATATTTTTCCTGGTTTTCTTACCGGGAAAGCTCCCGTAGAAATATGTACCAGAATATTTAAAGGATCCAGATATTTCTTGTATATCGTCTTTATTGCCTTACGTACTGGAATTAACACTCTAGAATAAAACTTGCATATAACACGACCTGTAGAAAAGACTAGTCACCAATACTATTATTGGAGAAAATATTCTGTATTCCGTTCACCTGAATTCCAAATGGTTGATATAGAAAAAAATATGAGAGTTCCAGATATATTTGTTTGGCGATAAATGAAGAGTTTCGATTTTATGAAACAAATACATCATATTGAGCAGGACTTGTGACAACAGATGTATGACATTTCATACATTATACAAATTCTCATTTATATAATTCCTCTACGCGTTGCCGCTTATTGTAATAATCGTAATGATAATTAATTTCGGATTACTGACGAAAATACATGCTAAATCTAAAAATAAACGGCAAAGATATTTACCGCAGTAAACAAAAGGACTGTCTTAAGAAGGATAATTAAACCGACATTCTTTCTAAATACGTTAATTCGAAGGAAGACTTTAACAAAGACTAGTAATTATCATCGGTGTTGTTTACGGTAGTCGAGATAGGGTTGCTCTTGAGCGGTTTTTACGGACTGGATTTGTATTCCTAAAAACTTAAATTCACAGATTGATATTGCTTTACGAGCGTGGACTCTAGTCTTCCAGTTTACTCCAGCAGAAAAAGATCCGTCGGCGGTATAAATAATGATACATACGTTCGCACACACAGACACAAACAAACACATTGTGTGTATATTTGTACCGGGAGGAATTTACAACATAGCAACAACCGTCTTAGCATATTTACCTCCTGTGTTTAACATAACTAAACCCAGCTGCTCGGCTAGATAAAACACAGACGGGTCTGGGAGAGAGAGAGAGAGAGAGAGAGAGAGAGAGAGACTGATCTCAAGGGCTACCTGGATTCCCACACATCATCAAAAATCCATTACTTCCATTAGTCTAATGGGGACGAAGAACCCCCATTAGCCTATCATAATCTCGCACTGCATAATAACCCATATTTTCACCCCGTATTTCACACGCTCGGGTATGGGGGAAAGACGCGGCGCCCATTTTACGGACCTTGATACAAGGGAAGACACTCTGAGGGAGAGGTGTAGCAAGCGAGTGTAGAGTGGGTGTAGATAGAGTGTGTGTGTAGAGGGGGTAGAGTGCGTCAACAAAGGGTTGCGAGTTCGTGAGGGAAGGGTGTGTGTGTGTGTGTGTGTGTGTGTGTGTGTGTGTGTGTGTCTGAGGGACAGTCTGTAGTGAGAGTATCACCACTGGGAGAGGAAGAGAGTGTATGCATGTTAGAGTTACAGACATATACAGAGAGACACGAAGGCAATGTTCACCTTTACCTCTACCTGAACAAAACTTCCAAAAGTGAACGTCATGTACTTGTTCATACATATATCCACGAGTACAGCAGGATCATGGGTGATTATGTACTTAAAAGATAAATGCCCACGAATTGGGATTATTTAGAAGACATTACATGACGCATACCCTTCGCTGTAGTTACAAAATACATTAAATACGTCGAAAAATACATTAGAGACATATCAACTCTCAAACAAACGATTCTCCCAAAAGTACTCACATAATGCATATGTATTTACTTCCCAGACGTGAAAAGTATCCATATATATGCAGACCAGATCGGATACCACAAATGTATACCTTATAGCAGTCAAAAGTTTACCCGAAATATGCTACCAGCATCCGGACACAATAAGACTATATGAAGCATACATGGAAACTTACTAACTTTGAAAAATACTTTGCAAAAATCTATAAACTTTTTTCCACTTACCAAAAGTATCATTGGAGTACAAACTCTTAAATTAGATTTTCTATAGACAATAGAAATACACTTACAAACTTTTCATTATGCAAAGTCCACCGTATTTTTTGATTTACAGGTTAATCTACGATTTACCAACATTTACAGTTATTTACTTTTTTACAAGTTTAATTCGTAGATTTAACAAAGGATTTATATGTACAGAGGTTTAACAAGTTAATTTTTCAGGCACTCGACGCTGATTTCAATATATATATATATATATACTTTCGGACCAGCGAACACGAGGAGGGAGAGCGAGTGAGTGAGTGAGAGTATGGGTGAGTGTTTGTGTGTGAGAGCGAGGGAGAGGAAAGCGTGAGTGACGGACCGCTCCGCTCGGAGTGCGAAACAACACTACAGGGAAGTGAGAGCCGAGACCTGGCCTCCTCCTGCTGCTGCTGCTGCTGCTGCTGGGGAGGGGGGGGGGCGTTGTGGTGGAGGGGAGAGTCGTGGTGGTAGTAGTGGTGGTTGTGGTTGTCTCATTCTGTACGACCCCTCGAGCGTGATGATACGACGACCCTTAAGCACGACGGTACGACCCGCGAGCCTTGTTGAAAACACTCGTGCCATAAAAGCATCAGTACATAAAGATGGGTTTCAGGGGGACTTAAAGTCAACGGAGAATTTTGGAGAGAATTCCTTTTAAGAATTTATCAAAAAGGTACTAAAGATAGGGAGGGAGCTTAGCCCTACCTAAAAAAAATGACGGGAGAGATCCGGTAATCATCCTTAAATACGAGATTTGTGAGGATTTAAGGGCGGTGTAGGGAAAAAGTGTATAAGGCAACTTTAAAAAAAAAAAGCGTAGAGGGTCTTTTTAAGGATCTTTTTCTGTCCCGGGGACCCCTTGAGAATCCTGGAATTCCGAAACAGCAGGCGGGTTATAATGAGTTCAAGCTCGTTAATTAACACCAGGATATTAGCAAGGGAAGGAAGGTTATATTAGCTTGTTAAGTAGAGAGCGGGTTGTGATTTACCCCTTTCGTAAGTTGTGTTAATAACACCGTAATTATCTGGGTTTCTGAACCATTTGATAGAGTTAAATTTTGCGCTGACGCTGGTTAGACGGACGGACGGACGGAGACGTATGGATGAATGGGATCAAGACGTACAGACGGGCAGACGGATGGATGGACGGATAAACAGACGAAGGAATGTAAAAAGCGAATACTATAAGCGATACTACACACTCCCTCCCTCCTTGGCCACCACACCTTGGACGGCGCACTGACGTTGTTCAGTGGTTTAACCACTAGTCCCGTCCACACACCTCCCGGACCTAACGACACAACTTTCCCTTCCTAATTGCATAATGATAAAGTGTCCTTCCGAAATTATATAACCTAAACAGCCAGTAGTTTCTGACCTGACAAGAAAATAGACGAAATATCATCGTCATCTGTGTATGGGAGGCGGGGTGTTAGCTTCTTGCACATCTGGCAACTTTCTGGACGTGTTTACTAATGTGTATGGGAAGGAGGAAAGGGGAGGGGGTTGTCTTCCGTCTGGCAGCGTACTGGACATGTCTAAACTGCAAAATGTAGACAACAAACATCAACAGGTTCGTAAATCCTGGTTGCGGCAGTCGGTCCACAGTCAACCCAGCTGTTCATCCACCCCTAGGGCTTGGTCGATAAAATGGATACCTGGCTCAGGCTA
>JAYMFT010405278.1:0-33821 GCA_038088735.1 Panulirus argus | reverse complement strand
ACTGAAGTGCGATTTAACCTTTATTACTGCCATCACGAACTAGTGTGATTTTCATCTCTACATATATATATATATATATATATATATAATCAAGCCTAGCGCAACCTACTGCCAATAAATCTGAAGTTTCTGTATGAACTGAGGATCCGCTGGTGAGGCACTCGAGTAAGCTAATAAATATAGAGTTACGTAATCTGGAAGAGAATTATCAGATAAGTGTATAAGTGAGGACAGTGAAAATAAACGTTTTTTGAACTTCTCTTCATGCGAAAAAGGCTTTAAATGCAATCCCACTGGAACTGTTCTAATCACGATAGCTTTATGATAACCAGGAATGAATCTGAAAACCCATATACATGTTGTTCCCAACTTGAAACAAGAATTCTTCGAGGATGATGGTAAGAGAACCAGAAAGTCATTGGTTATAGCAGGTTGTACTGCAGGTCAGTGGTCAATACAAGATCTCCAATGTGAATGTTTTACACCCTAGTGGGTCGTACCGCAGTGAACTGCTCTACACCAAGTCTACCACAGACACATACACACAGCCCGCCCTTGTAAACCTTCCCCACACGGTGGGTCACAGATCCATGATATACTCCGCCTGCCTCACACTCGCCATTTGAATGCACGGCCCATGCTGGCCTTGTACAAAGGGAGCTCAGCGGATTGTATTGCGTTCAGATATTTCTGAAAGGCTGGAAGTAATGGCGTTGTTTTCAAGGGACCAAAGACTTATTTTCATAAAGAAATGAAGATAATTATTTGTATAGCTGCCTGAGTCAGATATTTGAATAACTGGTAAAATCAAATATCTGTATAGTTGCCAGAGATAAATGTTTATGTTTTAATTACGCCAGTACCCTGAGAGGCTCTTTATACTCGACCTGCTCACCTCCCGCTTGATTTCCATGGGTTAAGTTGCTCTTTATTTGCTCAGCCGCTACAATAACGTATTTGATTATTTTCATCCATTCAACAAAAGATGTTTTATTAGTCAAGGATCCTCTGAGCTTCGTTATTTTTTATTCCATTTAGTTTTTTTCCATTGAGATATACTGTAATGTTCTTCCTCCTTTCCCTCTACATGCCAAGTGGCACCTACTGCACAAAACATGGTATCATTAAATCTTTTAGCTGACCGGTTGATTGACGCTCCGGCACGCAGACTCATCTACAACGTTTGCATTAATTGGTGCGGCTGTCAGGAGTGAAGGATCTGTAATTTATAGCGGAAGAGAGAATGAACGGCAGGAGCTGGTAACAATGAAAGTTTTGTCGCAACGCTAAGGGTAACAGACGTGAGGGCCACCTGCATCTTCAGATGAAGGCAACAGACGTTCATTAATGCTCAAACAGACGACCATTGGGGGTCCAACAAACGGCCGTGAGGGGTCCGATAAACGCCGACTAGGGTTTCGACAGAAGCCCATTAGGGACGCAGCAGACGTCTACTAGGCTCCAACAAAAGCCCATTAGGGCTCCAGGAGACGTCCGTTAGGGTTGCATCAGAGGTCAGTTAGGGCCCCATCAGACGCTCCAACTGAATATAACAGACGCTTATCATCAAGGGCTCCACACGAGGGTAATAGATGTTCTTGTCTGGTATTTTCGGTTTAATTTCTAGTCCATCAAAGAGCAATGCTTATATGTGAAGGTTTGCAAATATTTCGTAAAAAGCAAAATTACCCAAACAGAAGAAAATGAAATGGATATAAATATTTTTCTTTACGTATTATAACATGAAGGGCAAGGTGACGTAACACTAAATGATTATTAATGTCTCTGTCGCATTCAGTCGCTCTACTGTCCCCGCACTAAAATAAATGCATTTAATCCGACTACTAAATAACTGTTAATCCTTTGATCCTCTCAGATCTACATAAACACCAGTGATCCAGCACCACATTCTGTTCATTTGTTTCTTCATTTCCTGTTCTTCCTCACTTTACCTTTATCGTTTTGATTTTCTTTTCCCTCACTACCTGCGCCTTCCCCTTCCTGTGTCTTTCAAAATAACTTTCGAGTCAAGGGAGGAAAATCATATAAAGCATATCATTGCCAGGGGTCTCTCGTCCAACGTGACCAGCTGTGTGGTCAGGTGGTTAACCCCTTACCCTGTGGGTTGTCAACATCACTTCTCACATCACTGTTGTGAGAAGTGACAGAGAGAAAGAGGAAGCTCCTCGTTGGTACATGTATAAGATTTTTGGAAAGCAATTATCGACGCGTACTTTTTTATATCCCTCTGTAAGTTTTTCTTTAAACCTTTCAAGGGTCTCTCTCTCTCTCTCTCTCTCTCTCTCTCTCTCTCTCTCTCTCTCTCTCTGTTTTCCTTTAAGCTGTTGACATGACTTCTCTTTCTATTACTGACATTTACTTTTCCGTGTGCTTTCTGATGCTGGTCACAGGAGTAACATTGCCTCCATTATAAATCACATGTAATCATTCTACCTAACTGACATATGACACTGACAATAGATCAAATATCACTGTATTCCAGCAGTAAATGTAGGTAACTGCACTTGACTCTTTCTGTAGCAGAGTTCAGTACCTCATAACCTTTACGTCTGCAAAGTTCGTTGGCGTTGGTTATCAACATAAATGTCAGTGTGATTTAGATATTGCTACAAATACGTCGTGAGAATATATCTCGACAAATTAACCGACTTACTCTAATGTCTTTAACCTCTGATTAGATTACATAAAGACATATATTGATTTGAAGTCTGTATTGTCCTGTGGTGGCTACAATTTCTGTATAATGCGCCCCTCTGTCTATGGGTGAGTTTCACCCACATCAGCTACTAAGTGATATTTGTCATAACGCAGAAAGAATAGACAGGAAATCATATATTGTATTACCAAGTGAGTTAAAGATTCGAGTGCTAAATCCTGCACGAGTCATCTAGCCTTGGGCCACATCCTCAGGATGTTTCTATACCATTGTTATGTCTTGACACAATAGTCCTGATTGCCTCTCGAATCACTGAGGCCATTCCAGGAGAAGTCAACAGAAAGGACGGTGTTGTTGTTGAGGTAATGTGTCCAGCTTGAGGCTTACGACTATTGCTTCCGCTTTCATCTTTTCCTGGCAGTGACCAAGTGTTTTATGTTTCCGTTATCACAACACAAATAGTAAAAGATATTTTGTACGTTCATGGTTTTGTATATTCGTATATGAGCTTGTGTGTGCATTAATGTCTGGGTCTGTGTATTTGTATGTTTGTGTAATTAGTTATGTGTGTCTGTGTTTTTAAGCAAGACGGTGTGCTTGTGTATATGTGAGCACAACTGTTCTTATATATTCAAACATGTTTTTGGGACCAGATATATGTTCATTAGCAAATGTGTGTAATAAGCACGAATTTGTAGTTACTGTTGTGGGCGGGAACTGCGACGGATTTGGATGAACTCATCAGTGGAACGGAAGGAAAACTTTGGCTGGAATGTACGGGTCTGTAATGTTGTTGATCTGTTTGATGATGTATGCAGGTGTTGTTACCTGGGATCGGATAGGCATTCTAGTGGGTTTTAACATTGCTGTAAATATAACTGGGACTGTAATGTCCAATGATCATCAACGAAGATTACGCTGCCGGCTCTATGGTAATCTTTAAAGACCCCAAAAACTACCTACCCCCTCCGTCCGTCCTGTCATATCCCGGGTAACATCATCTACATACAACCTTCTCAAAAAGATCAACAACTTACTAAACCCAAATATTCCAACCAAAGTTTTCGTTCCGTTCCACTAATGCAATTTATCCAAATCCAGTGCAACTCCTGCCCCGATCGGATCCTTGCATCCTAGGATGTAGAGAACCTCTTCACTAATGTGTCCGTGGAAACCACAATTCCAATCATCCACCCAGCCCGACCATCCCACGTAGACCTTGTAATACCCCAGAAAGACTATTCCGAACCTGCACTATAGAGCCCCCATTCTGTAACCCCAAAGACAAACTATTTCACCAAGCTGAATGGGAGGCGATGGGAGCTTTCACCTTTATCTACATGTGGTATCTAGAGAACAGTCCATCTGGCTTGTGACCCAGCACCTATTGTCGATATGTCGACAACACTTTTCTGATCGTAATGAACAAGCAACACTTCTAGTAAACAAAGCAAACCGTTAAAGTATCAACAGTTCTTAAAGTCATATACGAAATGATAATGAGGGTATGATCCCCTTCGTAGTTAACATAAGCTCACAATGGCGAACATAGAAATAGTATGTACCACAAGCCCATACACCTAGGAAGGTGACTGAAAGCAGATAGCGACTGTCTGTATAGGTACAAACATAGCGCCGTCAAAACCACAGAAACTGTCAACAGTCTTGTCGAGGCAGATGACCACTCACTATGTCACGCGACTTTCCCGAGCGCAGAGACCTGAGACTACCGCCCCACTTGTCGGCCCTACAGACCGACCACTAGCTTTGAGGGAACGTGGTTCCCAGATCAATATATTACCTACAATATTGCCCTCATCTATAACACGTCAGGATGTGATCCATTCACGTTTTGTTCCTTCTTCTTTGTTTACGTTGGAGGCTCCAGTCAAGAGCAAAGGTCCATATAAAGGCTTGGCCTTAATTGAAATATAAAGAGGTTAACGAAGGTGTAAAAGAAGGGACAATGAAAATCATTTATGAATTTTAGAGTAAGTGAAAAACCTGTCTTTTGAAATGTGCAAGGTCATAGTTATTGGGAAAGACATGAGAAGGTGGAGAGTTCCAGAGCTTCGACGTGTAGGGAAAGAAACAGTTATCAAAACGGCCCATTCTTGAGTGCCAGCGGCTTCACAGTAATCATGTGACGCAGCAGCTTGCCGAGTATTGCTTGGTCTAGGTATTGGTGCGGGCACACAAACAGCCAGCTCTCGGAAGAAAAAAGAAAAAGTAACACCACAGTATAGAAAAGGGAAAGTGAACGAACATTGCGGCGTAAGGCAAGTGGGTCAAGTTTTAAAGTCAGCCTGGGAGAGTTTATGAGTCGGACCGCTTTCGACTCAACTCTGTCAAGTAAGGAAACAGAGCTAGAACCACCCCAAATGTGGGAGCAGTACTCCATACAAGGACGAATCAACCCTTTGTATAAACGGGGCAACTATTCGGAAGAAAAGAAATCTCGAAATCTAAACAGGACTCTCAGTTTCTTAGAGGCGGACTTAGCTATTTCCGTAAGAAAGAGTGGATGTTGCAGTAATACCAAGTATATTCATTGATTCAAGAGGTGAAATTACAGATCCATTATTGGAGACAGAAAAGTTGTTAAGAATTTTCGATAAAGAGGTGGGTAGAAATTAGGTCTTGGAAGCATTAAAATTAACCAGATTTCGTATTCCCCCTGAGATATCCTGTCCAAGTCTGAGTTTACTGAGGAAATTGTGTCGAAACGAGATGCAAATCAAGGGAGAGAAGTAGCAGCAAATTTGAAGAATGTGGATGAATGTAGTGTTGAGTCGTCAGCATATGAACGCATTCAGTATTCACAGAAGAAAGGATATCGTCGATAAAATGGATAGAGCAAGAGACAAAACAGAACCTTGAGGGACACCACTGGTAGTGGAGAAAAGGGGAGAGGCTGATCCACCTACAACCACAGAGATATATCGGCCAGAGAGGAAGCCAGATGTGACGAAACAAAGTGAGGAAGGGAGGGAGACCAAAAGAGTGAAACTTAGAGATGTGACTCCGATGCTACACCCAATCAAAAGCTGTGGATATGTCAAGGGCAACTGCACAGGATTCCCCAAATTACTCAGGGATGATGACCAAATATTAGTAAGATAGGATAGAATATCACCAGTGGATTTAATGGAAGCTATATCGGTGGTGAGAGAAAAAATTGCGAGATTCAATATGTTTAAGGATACAGAAGTTGAGGAGCGATTCAAAAACTTTGGAAATGGTAAATGTCAAAGCAACAGGATGATAATTGGAGGGATCAGAACTGTCATCCTTCTTATGGATGGGTTAAAAGTGGAACAAACAAGCAAGCACAGGTACAAGTTGGGAGGCACACTCTTTTAGTACACGGAGATGGATGCCATCAGGACTATAAGCCTTGCTTGTGTCCAGAGAAAAAAGTTCTTTTCGAACAGTCCGAAAAGAGATTACGGAAAGAGGCATAGAATTAGTAAGAGGAGCATCAGGGATTGGAGGAATGTTAAGGTCACTTAAGGAAGAGTTAGAGGAGAAACGAAAACCAAAGAGAGTTGCATTGTGACGGAAGAGTTAGCAACACTCTGAGTTGTATCATTTCTAATCAGTTTGATTGAGGATGGGCAATGTTTATGTGCCTGAAATGTCTCATGTATATCAAGAATAAAGTGAAAATGAATACAGTACATTTAATTCACACTTTATCTGATGAAACAAAAACGTGTGGTGGGAAAAATTAAATAAACCATCAATAAGCTAGTTAATGTTGAATATGCACAACTCTTCAATAAACAATATATATATATATATATATATATATATATGTGTGTGTGTGTGTGTGTGTGTGTAAAAAAAGATTTCCATTGCCCATCCGAGAATTGAACCTCGGAAGCCGAGAACAACAAGCGGACAGCGTACCACTGGACCACCGGTTGGACAAAACCTGCCTAACTGGAACTGTACTATGTACAGCTCCATTGCCCCGCCCACTCACTGTGGGCTTGAAGGGGAGAGGCAGGTCGCCCACACTCTGGACCCAAGGGTGCTGCATATCAGCTCAAGGGCATCTCAGTAATGTTTATACATCAGAACGTGTAAAGTTCACATGTAAATCAACGTAGATAATAATCTTACCATTGTGCGTCAGACAGTTGAACTCATGCTACAGAAAACTGCAGGTTTACAGCGTACTGCAACAACTACACAACTAAATAGCTAAACAACTCACCAGACAGACACCTGCCAGAAGCAACATTCTGCACAATGATCAGTGTGTACAGATTACATGTTATCACGTACGGTCTGTCAACAACACATCAATTTTGAATCCCCTGAGCGAAACTTTATTCCTTGGAAGAAATGCCTGGTCACGCAGATTATAGATCCTCCTTCCTATTCCCACAAGCTCTACCAGGCTTATAAACGATAGCTGTGAAATTTCCAGTCTATGTGCACCTTTCATATGCCCCAGGTTTTGCAACTGGACTGGATTTCACAAGATAACGTCCAATGATTAAGCTTTAAGTGCCTTGCTACCCAGGGACGGTCGCAGGATCCCTGTAGTATGGAAACTGGTAGAGTTGCAGGATACCTGTGTAAGGACATCACCGCGAGTATGACATTTTCTTGCATCTCTATTGATACACACCTCACGTCCATCACCTCTAGGAAGGCGATGGGCACCACCTTGAGTGTGATAAGACTGTGTGCTGTGCCCTTATATCACACTAATGTTTGTCACTCTCAAATTATGGAAAAGCAAATACATATAAGATATATGGATCTTGCTGTAGTGTGGACATCATGATATTGATAGAAATTTCATTCTGACTGTGATCCGAATATTGCGTAAACATATTTTCGTAAGCCCCAAAACTAATTCATATATTTCGCGATAAAATGTATCAAAACGTTGCGACAGTTGAGTAAGTCCACCAGTCACATAGACATAGCTCTGTTAAGTACATCTAGACAACTTTGGACTCTGGTAACCTCGCTTCATTCTATCTTATGAAATAAACCAGTTTGAACAAGACAACTTCAATACTCTTGGTCCTATATCAGTTGCTTAAAGCTACTGAAGATCGCTATAATAGTGTAACCATGATGCAGTTAAAATCAAAAACTTCTTTCGTATTAATTTTCCAATCCTCTACAGACTTACAATGCTAGTCATATGCCTTAGGGAGAGAATATGCTAAGATTAACATGAAGCATGAGTGACAACAGCTACAAATGAAGTAAATTTTATGGTTATTTAGTGTTGGGAACAAAAGCAGACCCAGAGTGCACCCATGTTGGAAACAGGAGAATAACACTGGTGCAACTGTACACCCAGTGCACACCCATGCTAGGAACAAGAGAAAATCGTTGGTGCAGCTGCACGCCACACCAGTCCTCCTATCCCAGCAGACACACACACACACTCTTATTGCTGTATGAAAGGTCCGTATGATAAAGATGCCCCAAGAATCATTTGTCCTAATAGTATGATGTGCTAGTGTTCATGATGTCCAGGTGATGCTCCCCGTCTGTTTGCAAGTCTTGAGAGTTCATCAGGTATTGTGTATTACCGATGGTTCACATGAATAATGCTGGCGCCACAAGAAACTAGCGCTTACTATACCACAAAGTGAATCAAATCACTAAGATGAAATTTATGGTCAAGTACGGTGGACGATGCCAGTTCTCTGACTGAAAGTACAATCAACATTCAATCGTATCATTAGAAGAAAACCATAGGTATCTTATAATTCATTTCGGTTTTCGTTCTCAAGAGAGATGTGCCGCTGGGAACCTCACGTTATAGCTTGACAACTCGAGAAACTATTCAGAACTTTACAGTGAAGGACACTTGAGCTTGGTGACTTTCCCTGACATAATGTTCGAGGCCGCCAAAGTTTGGTGACCCTTGAATTGCTAAACTTGTTTACTTAAGCTGTATGAAGAAGCTGTGGGTCGGTGAAGAGTTAAACTAGTGGACAGGCACTGAAGTTGAAACCCAAGAGAACTTAAACGAGTTTACTTTGGTCAGACGGGTAGGCGCAGGGCTGCTAAAAGTTATGGTACAATCAGACAGGGAAGGCGGGCTGTTTGACTGTAACACAAGTCCTTCCTTAATGTGATCTCTCACTTTTACGGAAACTCACTCGAAACCCCATCCCAGAGTTGCAATAACGCTCTCCAGTTAGCTGTATGAGGTGCATATCAGATAACATCATACTCTATCACTCTCACATAATGCGAGAGACACGTCACTGTGTCACAGAACAACGGTAATTGATTGTGGAAGGTCGACGTTACGACGTGTTTGGCTTTATGGTCGACTTCTAATGAGCACGAAACTTTACATGTGTGTCCAGCATTCCTTATTTACTGAGTTCTGATCTGAACTAAATGTTTTTCCCTAACTCTGCCATGTTCTTTGACAACCAGCCTCTCATTATTCTCCAGATGGTCGTGGTAATCATAGTGAAGTACACAATCTTGGTTCATGTACTCTCGTACTGAAATCCTGAGACATATCTCCGATGTACGTTCTGCTGCAACCGACAAAAAAGATGATATAACACCGACACTGTTCTCTTAATTACTGAACCCGGCATTTCTGGTGATTTCCTCAATTGTTGTGGCTGTCTGACGGACGACCTCTAAGTTGCTTGATTACATTAAACGTGAGAGGCTGGTGTCAGTCCTTTGGCGGGAGGGTGCTGTAGACTGAAAAGAAGGCTGACTGGATTGTCTGTTGCGGGATTGCCAGAAAGCATATGACGCTGTGCCATATAAGAGACTGGTAAAGAGGCTGGATCTTCAAAAATAAATACTGGGAAGACTTCCTCGACGGACTGAAGATTATAAAAATGACGGCAAAGAAAAGTACGCATGACAGGGAAGCCTTCTCAAAAAAGACTGAGGTTAGCAGTGGCGTGTCGCAGGGGTCTGTTCTGAGACCATAACTAGAATATGGTTTTCATGTTTGATCACCGCAAGGAAAAGGAGCCCAAGGAAATAATAGAGGTCCGGGGGAGGGAATCAGGAGGGGTGATCTGATCACATCTTTTAAGCTTTAGATCAGTTTGATGATGTAAATTGTGAAAAGTTCTTCGGAAGGTGTAAGGATATGACTACCAAAGGCAATAACATGAAATCAAAGGAGATACTTGTTAGAAAAATTGTAAAGAAATACTTCATAGTATACGAGTAGTGGATGATTGAAATAAGATGAACAATATAATTAGAAATATGGACAGCATACGCAAGTGTAAAATGTTACATGTAAATTAAAAAAGGATCAAGAAATGGGACACCACGAGCGTAAAACTCCTTCCCCGTACAATACAAATAAGTAATTACAAATAGGTAATAACACAGACACACAGACACACACACACACATACGACACACACGTGCACGAGATATTGCCCCATTTGTCAGTATCAAGTGTTCTTCATTTACTAAAGGCTTAACAATACATATTGCTAGTTCGTAAACTGGGCGACTAATGCAGCGTAATGAGCATTTAAGAACCCTCGTAAATTATGTGGTTTTAACCATTAACAGGCAAGAAGCTCCTCAGAGGTCGTTATCCCACTTTACATGAATAATGAGGTTGTGAGTCTGGAGAGAGAGAGAGAGAGAGAAAGAGAGAGAGGGGACGCTGTACCAATCACTTTTAACATTTTTTGTTCCATGAAATATATCTATGCCTGCTAGGTCACCAGTATCGAGAAATGATACAGTATTGCTGGCACACACAATGGGGAATTACAGCAGCTATGAATGACAGTAGTTCAGAGTGCATCAGCCATTTGTGAGCTGTGTATGTGGAGCGGACTTGACTTGTGACCCGGATACTCGAAAGCCATTAATTAATCTGTAACATGAACCCTGTAAAGACTCCACAATGTTCTGTGGATAATGGCAGAATGTATCATGAGAGGATAACATCGGGCAGCGTATGACATGCGTAGGATAACAGTGAGTGAGGTATGGCAGGTGGAAGATAACATCCGACGGGGTATGACATGTGGAAGATAACATCGGGCAGGGTATGACATGTGTAACATAACATATCACGTATATCCCTGATAGATTGCATCATATGATGCAGGTACTGAGCGACCTGCATTGTGTGTTGTAACAGAATAACAACCTCCAGCAGTCGCATGGAATGAGAGGCTGCCAGTGTTGTCGTCGAATGTCTAATCTCTTGAACAGCGACCAACATATTACTGAACTCTCTCAGTGTTGTCAGAGGACACCACATCTGCACAGCGACTACTATATTGTGACATTCAGCCAATGTTGTGATTTAGTGGAGCGCATTTCGGACATTGACCAGCACGATGCCAGACTTTGCCATCGATACATCATGTAAATAGGACAGTGGCTACTATTTTGCCAGAAACTGACATGTTGTGAGCCAAGTGCACTTCAACTACCAAAGGGCCATTGTGGTGATACACCGCACTCTGAGAGTTAAACTCTTGTGCTGCCAGGCCCTGCCGGTGCGCTGATCCTCTGACAAAGTCTAAGGTCAGTGGTAACCATACAGCCAGTGACAGTGTCAGTGAAAGGCATTACCATACAGTCAGACCATGTTAGTGCTGTGAACTCGTGACGCTTCCCAAATTGTCATACTCAGCCAGTGTTGTGTGTTGAGTAAGCACAACTAACACTGGGTTCACCCTCCTGAGAGACTCTGTTGGTGTTGTAGTCAGCCGACACACACTGTGTTTGTGGGTGTGTGTGTAAGACGTTATCATAACTCACCACAGGCTATGCAGTCTCAGCCCTCCACCCATTCCTTCCAACCACTCCAGTTCCCTCTCTTCCGTTAACCAGCGTGACTATGATGACCGTGTGCAGGTAGCACACCACCACATTATCCATGACCACCAAACCTGCCACCAGGCGACCATTCCCTCAGACGTAACGATAGGATAGGGTAGAGAAAACAGCACTAACCGTCCATGCGAACAGCTGACCAGGATCCTAAACTAATTGGATGACGCATTATTTAACCTTCCACAAGGACTTCGATCCCCTGTGGTTAATGAGGCGCTCTCACCGAGCATCACGAAGCGGCTGCTGTCCAGCCAGATACCAGGTAACGTTAATCGCACGAACACTTTTCTGCAAGCAACACGAAAATCTTCCAGTTATCAATGGTAACCATGTTTAATGTACAGAAACATTCCCCCCCCCTCACTTTTCCTCCTCTCTTTCTCTCTCTCTCTCTCTCTCTCTCTCTCTCTCTCTCTCTCTCTGAGTTAGAGCAGATGAAAGCAACACAGCAGATATTCACAAAACTGCTTATGTATCGTCTGTACACAAAGCAGGATTTTAGTTCCTGCCAAAACAATGCAGACCAATGAGCTTGATGTTACAGGCAATAAAAGTCTCTGAAAGAGTGATTAAAAAAAACCGCGTATTGGAACACCTAACCAACAACAAGTATGCAAGCGAAGGTCAACATGGATTTATGGCAGGTAAAAGTAGACAAACACAATTGTTACCCGACTACAATAACATTTATGAAACTCTAACACGAGGAAGGAAAATAGATATTTCTTTCTTGGTTAAAACATTTGATAAAGTAAATTTTAGAGTTTTTGTTAAAGAAAATGGTGAAACAGAACATAAAAGGCAAACTAAGAAAGATGGATCACTGAGTGCCTAGTAATCCGAATATTCAGAGTAGCAATAAACGGGAGTGTGGATCATGAGGAGAGAGATTACTGCACGGTGCTTTCAAATGACGACAGAGAAAGTACAGTAATAAGCCAAGAGATGGAGAGAATATGGAGAGAGATCTGTATAAGATACATGAATGTGTAGTGGATAATTGAGCGGGAATAGCGAAGAGAGCGCTGAAGACCAACGAAAATCATGAAATGACTTGCGAATCAACGGTCACACGTTACAGAGGGCCAACAGGTAAAAAGAAATCGGTAAGGTAGACTAAGTTACAAATCTTTGAGTAACCATAACGAAAACCTGGATTTTGAAGATCATACTAAAAAAATAATCGAGCTGAAAATTTAGATGAAAAAGCGAGTGATGAGAACTTCACAACTGAAGACTGAAATGATATACAGGAATGACATCAGGGATTCCATCTTCAGTAAGTCATTCAGTCAGACTAGCCAATAAAGCAACTTTTGCTCACAGAATGGAGTTAAGTTTATAAACTTGAGGCAGCTGCTTGAGATGTTTAAAAAGGATGGATCTCACCTACTCGACTTAGGTGCTGCCCAGTTTTGCTTGCTCTGAAGGAAGTCTCGTGTGTTGTGATGAAAAACAACAGAACCCGTATATAGTATACCTGCCCCCTTCTGCAAGTACTTGTTCCGGAAATTCCCGTCACAATCGTCAAGTGATTATGTATAAGAAGCAAGTTCTCTGAATTAGAAACAATTATATTGAAAATTGAAAGCAAGTTATGTTATAATTGATATATTTGAATCTTGGTCAGATATTATATGGAACTCCGTAATAAACTCTGTTTCACGATGACAGAAAAAGAAGAGGACGTTGGCGTCTTGCTGTCAATCAATCCTGATCCTGTGTTGAAAGCTGTAGTGACTGTTGATGTAAGGACTCTCATCTTAATCCTAATCTCAGTAATGTTGTGGCTGTTGTCATTATCCACCACATTTGTTGTGGATGTTAAGGATACAGTTCGATGAAATCGCTTATGTTTGACAAATCTGATTTATGATGTAATCATCACGTACGACGAAAGTAAAGCAGTTGACGATATTTTTCTAAATCTTTTAAAAAAATTTGATAAGGGTCCGCATTAAAGATTACTTACAAGAATTAAGTCACATGGTACTTATGGGGTTGTACTTCAGTGGACTGGAAATTGGCTGACTGGCGGTAAGCAAATAGTTGTGTTAAATGGTTAAGCCTCAGAACGGTTAGACGTAACGAGTGGAGTGCCAGAAGAATCAGTCTTGGAACCGGTTTTCTTTCTCATGTATATCAATGATATTGATAATGGGTTGCACTGGAAGATGAACTTGAATGTCTACAGCTTTACACTGACACAGACAAACTTATGAACTGGGCTCGTGAGTGGCAAATGAATCTTAACGTCGATAAGTGCAAAGTTTTACATATCGGTAGTAAACACAAACATGCAAACTACGGTATGAACTCTCTGGAAGTGCAAAAGGTAAATGAGGAAAAAGACTACGGTGTAATAATCTCTGATGACTTAAAACCAAGTAAGCAGTGCGCAGAAGCAGCGGAAAGAGCGAACAAAATTCTTGTTGTCATACTTAGGGCCTTCAAATTTAAGTTCAGGGAAATCATCCTTACTCTTCACAATTCATTGTTTCGTCCACATCTTAAATCTTGTGTTCCTTTCTGGTCAGCGTGCCTTTGAAAAGAATACATAGACAGAAAGGAGAGTGAACAGCGTCGTAGTAATAGATAAAAGCTCGCGGGTAAATGATTGCGGCGAAGCACTTTTTCTTCAGAGGGATTGTTAACACTTGGAACGATCTGCCGATTAGAGTGGTTGAAAGCAGAACTATCGATACGTTTAAGAATAGACTTGTAAATACTTAGCTTCTGGTCCAGGAATTTCATTATTTGCGCCTCCATAACCAAAATTACAATTTGCATGTTATCTGTATACTTTCTAACTTTCACCACACTAATCTGTGTTTCTGATATCTTCCACTATTACAAGCAGCTTCGAAAGGACCCAGTGGTCTCTTGCTGTTTATGTTTCTTTGTAAGCTTCAGTAGTGCTTGTAACACAGGTTAGTAAAACGACCGTGAAAACATGCCAGATCAGACTGGGAAATTTTAATGATCATTGCACAGCTCTTGACAGGATAATTCGAAATTACATCGTTAACGAAAGCGATATGGTAATGGCCCGGGAAATGTTTGGGCATGATATTCAAATTATAGGAGGGAGCATTTTGTGCCCATTCAGAACTGATGGTCATTTTCCAGTACCAGGACAAAGCTGCTGGAACAGCAGATCAAAGAACCGTTTGCCGTCCAGGAATATAGCATACGAGACACTAAGAGCAATAACCAACATGACAGAGTAGATTAAGTTAATTCGCAGGAAAAACCTGAAATCCGTTTACGACAAAGGAAGCTAACTTGGGCAGAAAAGTAACAAAGAAAATTCCTAAAAAAAGATAGACATGATTGAAATAAGAATCTCATTACCAAGTCATGTAGTCCATTATTAACGAGAAACAGAGATATTTTCAGGGTATCAAAACGATGACAAATATCTTTCTTTTTCCCCCATATTCTCTACAGAAATCAAATCTAGTGTTCCAGATCCAGTCCTATTGCCAGAGGAGAAGAACGTTTTGCAATATATAAACGAAAAAGGTTAATAAATAATGTTGTCATTGAACTAGATAAGATAACCTTGCGTAAGACAGGTACCAGTTTCATCAACTAGTCCCAAGGGGAGGATGAACGGCTTTATTTACTGTGGAACGACTGCCGCGGCCAACTTCGGGCGACCGGTTCAATGTGTCACGGTCAGGAACGCTCACCGCTACACCATTTGCTACACTTCACCGTTTGTAACAGGAAAAGTTCCACGGGATTGCACGATTGCTTTAGTAGCAATGCTATGGAATAACTTTCAATTCGGAAGTTATAACCCAAATAGCTTGACGTTTGCAAACTTATGAGGGTCATCTTTCCAAACAAGATTGTAAGCAGTGTAAAGGAACATCACTTAAATAAGCAATCTAATCATGGGTCTCGATGAAAACATTCATATCTGAAGAATTTATTTGCTATGTTTTATGATATAATCAACATGTATGATCAAAGTAAAGCAGCTGATGTCGTTTCTCTAGTTTTTCAGTAAACATTCATCAAAGCCCCGGAGTAGAGATCACTAGCAAAAGCTAAGTTAGTGGTATAGACGGCCTTTTGCTTTGCTCTGTGGGAAACTGGCTGACTGGAAATAAACAAAGTCATCAATAGTCGAGCTTCAGGATGGTTAGATGTGACAAGTGGCGTGCTGCAGGGATTTGATGGACCACTTCTCTTTCTCATATATCAGTGACAGAAGGGCCAGGTTGCAAGTTTTCAAATATCGCTGGTGAGAATATAGCCAATACTGAAAAAGAACTTCTATATCTGCGAACTAGCATCCTGGATAACAGTCTGTTTGCAGGTGGCAAATTAGTTTTAACATTAGTGCTGTAATTGCACATTCATAACGAGCAGACAAGTTGCAGCATAATCTGCTGAGCTATGAAACGTAGATAAGGTAAAAGTCTTGTGCCTAATTATCTCCGTTTACCATGTAAGAAATGGGTAACAGCAGTAAGATATACGTTCATGATTCTAGATTTCAGAGGTAAGACCTCTGGCTTCAGGTCTATGAAATTAATCCTCACACTTTATAATTCACTGATTCATCCCCCATTTTTTTTTTGTCGTCCTTTTTGAAAACGATGACGTAAGTAGAACAAAATTCATCTGCGAAATGATTTTTGAACTGAGAAACAAATCCTCTGAGAAGAAACTAAACATATTACCCTTCTTAAGCTTCAAAAGCAAAAGGTTATGAAGTGATTCGACAAAGGTGTCCAGAATCATCATATTCTGACAATCTCAACTTATTAATTAATATTTTCGCTGCATCATTCGTAGTAGCGAACTGAACTGCATGTTTCGGATAGGGTGAAGTACTTTAACTTTAAGAGGGTAATTAAATTATTACCAGTAAAGGTAGCTGAAACAATCACCTTCCATGCATATAAGAACAGAATCGACAAATGTTTCGCTTAAGTTCACGACTGGCATTACTTGCGCCACCGCTGATGTAAATGCTACAGTTATATGTCTTAAAACCACCTGACTACTTTCCTCTTCCTGAGACATGAAACTCCGTGCTTCTGATTTGTTCTACCAACGCAAACAGTCTAGAAAAAAACTAATGGTTTGACACTGTTTGCATTCATTTGACTTGCAGGACTTGACATTTCAGATGGGTAAGGGACCTGACATTTCAGGTGAGTGCGGGACTTGATATCTCGAGTGGGTGCTGGAATTGATCTCGAGGCGAGCGGCGTGCACACAAGTCGAGTGTGGACTTGAGCATTGTAAAGGTTCAGCAGTTCACGTATGTTCACATGTTCCACCAGTTTACAGCGCCGTCAGCTTTAAGGAATCCTTGAAGAGATTTTTCACAGCTAAGAAGTTCAAAGCTTAATTCTTTGTCCAAGCTAATCATATGGATGTTAAGTTGGCTATCAGTCTGTAGAACATTTTTTTCTTTCCCCTTTTCTTTCCTCTTTCTTTCATTAATTCGTCTAAAGAAACAGGCTGCTCAACTGATGGAGAATTTCTAACCAAGAAAAGCCTTAGGTAAAGTCAGACTGACTATCCTACACATACCACTGTAACCTCAACGCTTGACCCTCTCTCGTTACGCCATATTGTTGGCTCTTTCCTCCCTTGTACATATTTCACTCCAATTTCCCTTCCGGAAACTTGGCTGGCTGCATCTCTGCACCGCTGGCCAGACCAGTGGTTCTTAGACTTTTCCTCTTTGCCAACTCTTCCGAGTTTTCTTCCAGGTTATTGCGTCTCCACCGAAGAATATTACAGCTTATTCTACGATGAACTATTCAGCAATGCTAGTTAAAACGAGGATGATTGAGGGCACTAGGGTTACTGAATATTGCAAGCACAGCTAGAAAACTTATGTTTAAAAACAGTTTCAAAATGTTCTTTGATTTGTGCCCTGACTGTCCCAAAACCAAACTTTGTTAAAGATATGGAGAGGACAAGTATTACACCGGCCAAACAATTTGCAATAATTTGACTTAAGAATGTAAAATGTCAGGCCACTAAACCATTTTCATCTTCAAAGCAATAAAACGCGGAACTCAAGAACGTGGAGGAGCAGCCAGGCTTTGGCATTACGGTAACAGGAAAAGTGCTTGGCGACCTCACTTTTGATCGCGACCCTCAGGGATGATAATCCCTGGGAAAGACCGTACAACATTCGCTAAGCCACTGCCTCACGTGGCTGTTGTGTGACAATTAGTAACTCAAGGAAAAGAACTTGTGACTATATATTTTTCTTTTTTCTTACATTACTAAACTGGAAAACTCTATCTTTTCATTTATTGTCCATACAGCTACGACCTGCCTTTCTTCAACAGGTAGATTCCTTCAACTGCTCCTAAACTCTTAGATTATTTTTCCTTTTTTTCTTACTTCATTATTTCTTCGGCCATCTTTTTGTGTTTCATTTAAATCCTGCTCACATGATGACTTTCTTCAAGAACAAAACCTCCGATATAGGAAAATAATCTTGTTTAACCTAATTCAAGAGAAACTCCTACAGAAATAGAAGAAACAAATGATAAGATGAGAATAATACTTTTTATCAAGACATATTTACCTCAAGAGCAATTGTTCACTCAGTGCCAAAATAACTGGAAGAGAATTTAATTTCTGGCTTCATACGCGTAAATATTACAGATAGTAAATCTATCTAGCCAGCCACTATGACAGTCAAATTGGTAGTCTAATTAAGAGGCGAAGCTGTTGGGGAGCTGACCGATCCGGAGCTGCGGGGCTGAGATCGGCTTGACCAGGAGGCTGCTGGCTGCAGATCGGTAGATATGTTGAAATATGGGGAACCACGGAGAGGAATTCACTTCTCCCAGCACTGCAATGCTGCTGCCAAGAAAGCAAATAGTATGTTACGATTCATTACGCAAAACTTTTCATATAAAACCAAGTACGTGATATTGCCACTATACCTAAGTCTAGTTAGACTCCACCTCAATTATGCAATGCAGTTTTTGGCCTTCTACTTAAATGAGGATATTCTTAAATTTGAAGTAATGCAGCGAAGAGCAAGCAAATTGACTCCTTCCTTGCATCACAAACCAGATAACGACAGATTGCTAGAGGCGTCTCCAATCATATTACTAGAATGTTTTAAAATACTTAAAGGATTCAGCAAAGTAGATATCAAGAAATTCTTTACAGTAGCGCCAGTGCTACCAGCGAGAGAAATGCACTAAATTTAAGAGGTCAACGAGTTATTCTGGACTGTGCGAAATATTTTTTTACCTACGACATTACTGATGCCTAGGATAAGCTCCTAAAAAAATGTTCAGATCAACACCCTTTATATCTTCAAAATTAGATTTGATCATCACATGTCACTCTTCGGTGTTGAATAATGACCTTCCTGAAAGAATTTCCTTTAGACATATTAACTATGCAAGTGGAGGTTGAGGATAGATCCTTTGCTTTGCTGTTCTTTTCTTCTACAGCTATTAAGGGAACTGAATCTTCTTAAAGAGTGTTGAAGCCAGACCACCTCGCTTGGACCTTGGGTCTGTGTGTTTTGTGTGTCTCAATAACTCAACGTAACTCTAAACACACTGACTATCCTTTAACTAACCTAACCTATGTTACATATATGATTCGCATAGGAATAACACCATGATAATATAGGGCCTCGTGTACGAGAGAGAGAGAGAGAGAGAGAGAGAGAGAGAGAGAGATGTCCATGATAAGGATCCAATTCTATTGCTACTGATTATTTTACCTTGTTTACGGTAGTATAACTTAGCAAGGACCCGCCTGGGTGAAGATAGCTGGGATCACATACACGTGAACGGCTGGAACGATGAAGAAAGTGAAGGAAAAGAAACTCCCGGACCTCTCAGTGTGGGTGAGAATAGTGGATGTAGACGGACAATGACGTGGCGGGGATGAAGACGCGCTGTAGCTGGAAGACTCGCCACGCTACAGAAGATGAACGACGTGAAGTGTTGTTTGCATGTGTTGTCCGTAATGCACAATGAGATGCAAATCGTTATTCGTGCTGACTTTCATGGATGGACTCGTAAGGAATCTGGTGACTCACAGCATACGAAAGAAAGCAATTATGCCAATCGTCGGGTCTACGGCGCAGACACACTGGTGATTCACATCAGTCAGGACTACTCATTTGTGCCGACTGCCATGCGTACATTTCTAGTGATTTACAATATGTACCTAGAATCATTCGGACTCCAGAAAACAGACAATTTTGCTCCTCTACAAAGTAGAGACAGTGATCTAAATATCTATAGATAAATCAAGAATGCCTCACGCCTCCTGCTGTCCAGGTGACAGTGGTAGGGGCCAGCTATATATATAATCTGGTCACCTGACCAACAACAGAGGAGCCTCTGCTTTCACAAATTCCCTTATCCTGGCGCGCGTTCTCCTATAGGCCGTCAGCTGGGCGGCCAAGCACCAGCAGAACCGCCTGACATAAGAGCAGTGGACCCAGTCGCCGGACACAGTCACTCGGTTCGAGATTAAAACGAGAGCTTTTACGGCGAGATTGATATGTATTCTCGACTGCTGCCGTAGGGGTGTGCTGGCATTTCAGTACACATGTCATATTCCAGGGACCAGAGGACGGCTCCCTTAAAGCAGAAAGATCTGAACGCCAGAGGCAGCGGCTCAAACCGGGAAATATTTTTCTCGGACAACGAATCATACTGTCCATATACTTCAGTAAAACCAGTGCAGCATCCATCTCTTTCTTTCACGTGTTTCCTCGTGAAAGTGTCTCTTACCTAACGCTGTTTAGATACTTGCTTAGTGCTGTAGGTCTGTACAATGTTACATTACATTGAAACATTGTCAACAACACTCCGTCGAAAATCATACCGAAATACAGTCTTTTTGCCGTGTCAAATAACGTATCTTAAAACGTGTAACATTTATTTCTTACATTCTTGGATTCATCCAGCTGAGTGATCGTCATGTAAACACTGTGCTCGCTATTGGGTATGTATGGCAAGGGCAAAACGTTCCGGGTCCTTCCTTCTACTCATATTCATCTTTCATCTCCGCCAGAAATCATCACCAATATGCGGTTCATAAGACGAGGCGTTCCATTATATACTAGAAGTATGACAATCTGTTCTCTTTTTCCATTGATACATTATTTTGTTCTTTCGCCAAAAGTATCTCCTATGATTTCTAGTGAACAATTTATCCGATACGATAATAATACAGCTGTATATCTAAGTGATTAAAGAAACCCTTTTCAGTCCTTTTTTCTCCTTTAATGTTTAACATACACACATCCCCAGTCTCACGTTTTATTCATCTTGCTTTGCTTACGATCTTTTATCAAGCACTCCGAAAAAGTATGGCTCTTCTTGGACACAAGCAAAACGCATGGAACAGGTGGTACCCCTCCCTACGTTGTGGTGGAGTATGCATCTGAATTTGCTCTTGTGCTTTCTCGTCTGGTCCGCTTTTGATTGAAAACAAATATCTTTCCTTTTTCTGGGAGACATGAATTGGTACAGCTTATCCCATATAAGGGACGTCTTTCTAACCTCTCCACTTATGGTCCTGTAATTCTGACATCTATATCTATATCTTCTCATCTCTTCTCACCTCCCAGGGTTTTAAGCATCTTGAATCTCACAGTGAACGTCTTTCGCAAGGCAAGACCTACTGGTTATCCTCTCTGAGAATCCTATGTTATTCTCCTTGATATATCGAAAACTTTAAACAAAGGTTTAGCATCAGAGTTTAACCTTCAAGCTTCCCTCTTTTGGCTTCTCTGGCCCCCTTTTTTCGTCATACGTTCCATCCTCTCTGGCCGGCCAATCTCCCTCAGGATTCTGTCCTGTCTCCCAGTCACTTCCTTCATTTTATCAACGATTTTTTTCTTAAACAGACGACCAATTTACTCATAGGTTGAGGACTCAACAATGCGATCCTCCATTTCTTTCAAATCCGCTCCATTATCTCTCATTCAGTACACATCTCACCTCGTAACATCTGCGTCTGCAGTTTCAGCTTTGGACAGAATTTCCTTGTTTGGCAGACCCAAACTATTTTCTTTTTTTTTTAATCGAGACAACATGGGCAACGGAAGCCCTAACCTAGGCCATCTTATGAACGCTATGTATGTAAATGTATACCCAAGCCTAAGTCAAGAGCCCACTTTATCAAGCAACCCCTAAGGGTGGATGAGCAGCTAGGTTGACTGTGGACCAACTGCATCAACCAGGAATCAAACCTATGCACTCGACCCTGGGCGGCCCCTGAATGCGTCACGGTCAGGAACGCTAACCGATACACTACGGAGATCCATTAAGTTTAATGCTACAAAAAAGTATTCATTTTCACAATTTTATTTCTAAACCCACAACAACTGTCACAACTCTTTTGATTTCTCCATAATTCCATCACTGAAACAACAAACATAATTGGTTTCATTAGAACATTTAAACTATTTTGGATCTAGGACCCTGTGTGACACATATGCCTAAGTCTACAACCACAAACCGAGCATCCTCTTTAGAAGCCAAAAGGGCTTTTGTTCCGAGCAGCTGCTCCGATTATAAAAGGAAGCGCTTCCGCCTTTTATAGAGTACTACTCTTACAACTAGGGAGTTTCATTCTTACATACTTGACAGATTCTAGTCCAAAGCACAGCAACCCGCCAGCTCTCCAAGTCTGACCCTAAAACATGGTATCGATCGCACAAGCTACCCACACCCATAACAGCGGCCAGGATCATGTAACATCAATTGCACGTATGTTGTTAGATTTACTGGACAGCAGGCGGTAATGGTCACTGAGCCAGGGTCCGCATCATACGTCAAAATACGTAAAATACGAAATTGGTTCTGGTCACGGAAAATCACAGTCAGTAAGTTAAATTAACTGTTTGTAAATATCTTATGTAAATACACCTATCAGTATAATTAATCATGATATTACCAGGGATTGTTTTATCAATGTATACCGATCTGTGTTAATGCTAGATCAATACTGTCAGTTAAACCTGTCATTTCTTCATGATTCATCAGAGTGCTGGTGCAAAGAAGGCTTCATGATTTTCACATATAATAGATATACTGTACAAAGCCTGACACTGTCTGTGTTGTTGCCTGCCATACGCGTTAGTGTATCAGTTTTAATCTCCCGTCACGTTGTGCTTCTCTCTCTGACAATGAATGATCCCCACCGTAACAATGCGTTGTTGTGTTGGTCTCTGTGACGCTGGTTGATCCCCAGCGTAACATTGCGTTGTGCTGATCTCTGTGACGCTCATTGATACCCGCCGTAATAATGTTCTGTTGTACTGGACTCAGTGACGCTGGTTAATCCCCACCGTAACAGTGTTTCGCTGTGTTGGTGTATGTGACGCTTGATGATTACGTTCGTAACAGTCTGGCACCAATACAGTCATTTATTGGAGTATTCATATATAGCGATCTGTTGTGGCGTTGTGGCAGATTGCTCTAGACTTAGCGTAAGGGATTACCTGTGAGAGTGGCCGGCAGGGAACAGAGTGAATCCTGCTTAAGTTAGTGCAGAACACAAGTGTACAAATGGAAAGGCAATTCCAGGCATTTTAGACTTGCCTCAGACTGGAGTCATAAGCAACACTCTTGCTGTACTGCGTCACTGTATCTAGTGTGGGCCTTTCCTGACACTATCCTCCTCGCAGTCGTCTTGTTATATACATTTTCGTTTAATTCACAAGTAATTTCCTCTCTCTTACCCTCGCTTGTAGTTTCTCTTAATAACTCATTTTCTTTCCTCATTCAGTTATCTTGTCCACTCGTTTCACCATCACACACTCATTTTCTCCCTTCATTTAATATTCCCCTTCCGCCCACTCATCTTTACCTCTCATCTACGTTCTCTTTCCTCAGTCTCATCTTTTCCTTACCCATATTTTCATCTTATTCACATATTCTCTCCATAATCATCTATACAATCTTCCATCACTCATATATTGTCGTCACACAATATCATTTCTTCCAATATCCAAGTACTGTCAACGGTGCACATACATAATCCTCCCGTTTACACGCGAGTCCTCCTGCACGTCCTTCCCTCTCACCTCACCCTCAGTGAAGCCGTGTCTTAACCCAAAGTCAAAGCAGGTATCGCTGCTCCGTTACCTGATGATGTGTCTCAAACCCACAAAACAACTAGCACTTCTGGTCTCTTGTCTGATGATGTGTCTCCAAAGAAAGACATGGACTCTGCCTCTCTGGTCTCCGACCTGATACTGTGTACCAAAGTCAGAGCACAGTCTACTGTTCGATGCTGTGTCCTTAACTTATGACAAGGGAAGGGCCTTTGATCTCCTGCCTGATTTGGTGTCCTCAACACATGGCACAGTTGTCTTTTCAGTAATGTTCTGTACTTAACACATAACACAAAGGTGCTTCGCCTCACCCACATGTTCTGTTTGGCGCTAACTACATCCCAGGACAAGTGGCTTCTCTTCTGATACTGCAACCTAGAGGCATTATGGGTGCCTCTCCTCTCTTCTGATAGCGGATTATACACCGGCGACACAAAAAGTGCCTTTGGTTCCCCCAGCTCTTACGTCCACAACACAGAGGGTGTGTGTCTGGTTTGCACAGATGCTGCGCCCTAAGCCCACGACAAGTTGCCTCACCTCATGATACGTGTACTGCGTCTGGGACAACAACGTGTGTAATTTTGAGGAATATAACCTTAAACAACCCAGAATGAAATATACTACCTTGTATTACCACAGAAGTCACTGTTAGGTCAAGATATTTTCTCAGCCACTGATTACAGCAGAATGATAATGAAGCATGTGTTATCTTCACATTACCCAAATTCACGACATCCAACAGCATTTACAAAAGAGATTTTGATAGTGAGGTTAACAAGAATCGAAGATTCTTTGATCTGTCTCTCCCTGATTTGTCTATCATTAAGATTAGACCATAAATGTGTGATATCATTACTTCAGGTATAAGTGTTTTGTCTAAAAGTTATATCTGTATATCTGTCTATCTGTTTGCCTATCTGCTTATCTATCTATCTTTATGTATATTACACTTGACTGACACATTTTCTACCATTTCTCCTTCGCAATCTGATGCTCTGTAATACCACAACCTCCTCAGTCACCACTCTCCCATACACATTACCAGGTATTCTCAACATTATGTAGATCAAGAACTTTTCTTTGAATATGATTGTTAACGTATGGGATGATGGATGATTTGCAGTTACAGAGGATGAAAGCAGTACCATAGATAAGTTTAAGAACAGACTTGAAATTTTTTTTGCTCCAAGTCTACGACTTACATTATCTGCATCTCCTTAGTCACAATAACAGCTCGCAGGTTATTCTTTTGTTTCTATCAGTATACCTTCTAACTTTTGCCACACTAATCTGTGAGTTTCTAATATCTTGCACTATCACAAACAGCCTCGAAAACACCCAGCGGTCTTTAGGCGCCTCAGCTGATACTGCTACTACTAATGATAATGATGAAAATGATAACAATGACAATAATAGTAATAATGATAACAATGATAATAATGATTATAATAATAATTATAATAATGATGATTTTATTAATAATAATAATAATAATAATAATAATAATAATAATAATAATAATAACAATAATAATAATAATAATAATAATAATAATAATAATAACAATAATAATAACAATAATAATAATAATAATTATAATAATAATAATAATGATAATAATGATGATACATAATAATAGTTTTTTCATTATCCTTATCATTATCTACGTTACCATTATCATAAGTACTTCCTTCAGTACCCTTGCATGTAATACGTCAGATGTTCTGACGCTCCACTGTGCTACCACAAGGAGGTCATACCTGTACACGGTATACCCCATCTCCCACCAGCAGGTGCTGCTCCACTACGAAACTTTAGCCAAGTTTTCCCTGGTCTTCCTAACTGGTTGAATCTCATTACCCACCTTCTCTTTGCATGCAAATATCTTGTTAACGAAATCTAATTACACGGCTTCATTTGGATTTTTTTTTTCTCTCTCTCTCTCTTCTTCCTTAACCCTGGCCCTCTCTCCTGTTTGCTCTTCTCACCATGCACACTGTTTCCATTGCCCTCTCTCTCATCACCCTGTCTTGTGTTTGATGATCCACATGATATACACATACAAACGCCAACAGTTATAACAGAGAGAGAGAAAAAAAAAAAACAATTCCCACTCAACAGTTTTCACGGACAAACTAAAATGTAAGGATCAGGTACACATATATAGGCATCATTACATACATCTTATAGAGTAGTAAAACGTACCAATAGTATAGTCTCTGAAACTATCCAGACATAAAAAGCAATTGGATGGGAGGACCAGTTTTTATTCTCACTGTATTTTCTACATACGTGAGATAAACCTACCATTTACCAGATGGGATTGAGGAGCTGTGGAAGAACAGCAGCAGTGCCCCCTACCATACCTATGTAAATCTCTCACCAGAGTTATCTTACTCGGAAAACCTTTTCTAATGATATCACACTGGTTACATTTTCAGATATGATGGTAATATGATATACAGTTCTGTCTGGTATACACAGGACCATCTGCCATCGGAGCTTCCAGCGAGAAGCTGGATTCAAGCCTATTAATGTGAAGGCGAAGAGAACGCGGTACTGAAGTTAAGGTCAGGATAACACGACATTAGAATTAATGAGAGGATAACACGACACTAGAATTACGGCAAGGATAGCACAATGATAGGGTAAAAGTCAAGATTACAAGGCGTTAGATTTTAGTACAAGATAACACGGCATTGGAATTAAGGTCATTAAAGCATGGCACGATGGTTCAGCCATGGATATCACGATATCAGAGCTAAGGTCAGGACAACACTGTACAGAGCGATGCCGGGTGACTGGTCAAAGTTTCCACCGGAAGACACAAGGCGGCCTCGCCCCTCATTTATCTCGGCTCACTTACCGTAACCGTCAGGTTCACGATGTCTGACGTCTTTGAGCGCGTTACATATATACAGCGAGAATACCAAACAATATACATACGTAATCAAGTATATACTGAATATGAGAGCATTTGGTAGATTATTTTCCGTACATTACAGAGAAAATACTGAGCAAAAATCTATATAGAGCCTATTTTCCACTTAACATAATGAGGTTGCTCAAGATTTAGCGCCTGGTGTATTTGGCCCTAAAGTTTCTTTTATAAAACCTGAGGGTTAGGGGTATTTGGTTGACGGATGTACTCTGAAGCTGACGGCTTTAATGACTCTGGCAGTTGTCAGGCTTAAAGCCCAACCAACCAACCAATGTTTGTCACTTTTGCTGAGATATGGAGACTGCTGATTTTCTTATGTAACCTACTGATTCATTCATGTAACCTACTGATTCACTCATATCAGCAGGTAATTAACTCATGTCAGTGACTGACGCATTTTGGTCAGTGACTGGTGCACTCATGTCTGCAGCTTGTGCTCTTAGGCCGGTGACTGATACATTCAGGTCAGAAGATGACGGCGCCTTGGCTTAGCTTAACTCATGTTAAGTGGGTGTAATGTGCACTTGTTATGATAACTCTACAGGGGAACTAGAGCGTTAATTCCTCCTGCAAAATTATGTTACAAAAGCATTAACTCTGTATGATAAGAGTAATTTCTCTTGTAAGGGACTCCCATGATCTGATTATTGTTGTCAGGTTTTCACAGGAAGTCATACACTGCCATCCTGAAATCTTTCTTAATATAACATTAAATCAACGTTAGAAAATACAATATAATCAGATGAGGAGCCGATTTACCTGGGCAAAAGGAGACAGCTCTTTAGCTTTGTGCTCTTTCTCACGGGTTGTTCACTGGTGTTTATGGTTAAGCATATATATTTTCAGGACTTCCGTGTTCTCAAATGTGGGCCACATAACTGGGTCTTAATTTCTTTCTACACCTTTGTGTTTCAACATTGGTGTCCACTTCAGGTCTTTTAGTTTTCATTACCAGAGTATTTCATATCTTTGTATATTTTTCTTTTTCATGTTGGCAAAGACGGCACGGGCAACTGATCGCTCTAATCAAGGCCACCCTGGCCGCTTCACGTGCCCTGGTCCAGGGCTTCTGTCATTACCAGCGCTAGTTCACGACTGACATTTATTTGCGCCTCCATAGTCATATGAACAGTTTGCAGGTTTTTTCTTTGAAATATCTGTTTGCCTTTCTACTTTCACTTCACTAGTCTCTGAGTTCCTGATACCTACCACTGTCACATACAGCCTCGAAGGGAAGCTAATTGTCTGTTACAGTTTGAAGTCCTTGGCATTTCTTTGCATCGTTAGGAAGAATCGTTCCTACGGCACCTGACCTTTCAACATTTGTGTATACTTTATCTTTCATCAAGCGGAAATTTCTTACTTCCGCCTCTGGGGTTCTCGTCCACTCCATCCTCTGTGCCCGTTCTGTTATCTTGAAGCTGGCAGTTCTCTTCTCCTTCTATATATATGTAAAGTGGCAAATGTTTTTATCTTGTTATCCAAGTCAATACAAAGAGTCCCAACTATTCTGGGTATTGCACCGGAAAGTCTGCAGAATCAAAGGCAGAGCGCTTATAGAATTTTTTCGTCAGATGAAAAAGAATGAGATACATTGGCTTTCAAATGTTTACTTTCTATTCAAATTAAAGTTGTTAGTATGGAAATTTGGCCTAAATTCGGAATGGAAATCCACTCCCAGTTCTCCATCTAGCGTTTATATGTTTTACTTTTTTTGTAGTTTGTCGGCATGATTGTCCCCGCAATAACAGTAGACAGAACAAGTTCAAGACTCGTACCATTTCTTTTTACGACGACTCTATGAACGTAAACAAATCGACACGTAAAACAAAAGAACTCCTGACATTATTGTAGGCAATCAAGTGGCCATAACTTTATATGGCAACTGTGTGGGTTTATGGCCATTTCTTCTGGCGAGGAGGAAAGTCATCGTCAGACGCAACATCTTGGACAGACTTGCTGACTCATCGAAGAATCTCATCTGAAAAGATGACCTTCAGAAGTTGTAGTTGTTTTCAGTACTCAGCAGAGACAGCATGGAGCAGAGCGAGTCGGATAACACATTAGAGGATGTCGTGAGAATACATAAGCAGTATGCCTCATGACGTGTTAGTATGATCAACTGCAAACGGCTCATCGAGGCTACGTGGAAGATGCTATGGTCGAAACAAAAGAACAGATGTCTCTTTACTTAACAAAATTTTTTCTGGTTGGCATGACAGATCTATATATTTTGGAGCACATAATGGTCTATGAAAAAGTTAGCTGTTGGGAAGACCGTAACAGAATCCTAAATTCTTAATGTATGTAGACAAAAACAGGATAGTAAAGCAAAAGCCTCTCCCCTGATAATCACTCCCTCTGGCACATCAGCCACCATGAATTTATGAAGGAGCTCCATGTATTATAGACAGGGTATACTGATAAGGAAATAATATAGGAGAAGATAAACAGAAATGCTTTCTGGTCTATTTACTTTAACAGGGTATTCTAGGGAGGATAATTCTGGCCTCTAATCTGTGAAGATAATAGGTGAAATATGTGCATGCTATATTGCCGTTCTTGGGTAGGCTTATTCACTGAAAAGAGATTATCGATAAATGTCTTTTCTAATCGTGAATTAATTTCATTTATCGCCTCTTACAGTATTTGGTGGTAGTTCATTTCAGTACTTTTGTAAGACTTCTGCTAAAAAGTCATTTACCTACGTATGTGTTACACTTCCTTCCCGTTAACTTTTACTATTATTTGTGATCACTATATCACTATCTAACGTAATGCAACTTTAATGAGGTATATTTCCGTGGTTACTCTGCATTTTGGAAATTATAAGATACCTATACAGTCTCCGCTTTTTGAGTGTTGTGCTCAGTTTTGCTTATGGCGCTAGAAAAAAAATAGAGAGAGCAGGGAGAGTGCGGCAGCTAGCTACCACGATAATTCCCCGACTGAGATACAAATCCTGTTGTGAAAGCGACTAAAACACTTAGATTTCTTTAGCTTTGAAAAGAAAAGGCTAAAAAATGATCAAATACAGGTATCTAAAATCATCAGAGGTTACGATAATTCCGGTCTAACAATCTACTTTCAGCTAGATTTGTCTAGTTTCAGTCGTAATATTGGATACAAACTGGGAGGCAAATATTTTACACCAAATAAGGCGCATTATTGTCTTCAAAAGAAGTGCTGACATATGAAATGATAAATCAGTTAGAGTAGTATAAAGCAGCACACCACAGGTACGTGTAAGAACTGACTTCATGAATTCGTCGCTTCAAATCCACAATTGACATCATTTGTGTCTCCTTAGTACCTGAAAGGGTTACAGGATCTTCTCTTTGAATCACCTCTGTACCTCTAGTTTTACCGCACTAATCTACGACCTTCTGACCTTTCAAAAAGAGCCTAGAAAGGACTCTATGGTATGTTGCTGTTTTGCTTTTCATTTGTATTCCTTTGTATTCCCAAGGGTTCTGTAATACTCCACCAAGCTCAGTGACTTTCCCTGGTTCACAGCGCGTATTAAGAAATTATTGTGGCAACGAGACCGGGCAAACGAGACCGGGCATTCCACCACAATAACGCTGATCTCTAAAAGGCTCTTGGTATCAGAGTTCTTCGTGCAATACGCGCTGCGAAGAAATCTTACTACCCAATCAACCTGCAACACCTGAAACAATTCGGCACAGGAAATTTAAAGCACTGAGTGGTTTGTACAAGCAAATCCGCTCCTTTCCCTTCGTTAAGTCTCTCTACTGTGAAAAAGCTCCCGCCTCCAAGCCTGTCTCCCGACCCCAACACAATCTGGGTCAGCACATGAACTTGAAGTCGTCAGACATTTACATAACTTCTAAGGAATAGCTCTCCGCTGTACCAAGTGACTTATGTATGAAACACTACATGTAATTCCTTGCTGAATTAGCCAAAGCCCTCTGATCCATCATCAGTTATTTCATAAAGCAATCAAACTACCCACTCATATTGTATGACTTTATATGCAATCCCAATAATGAAGTAAAAACTCCTACAATTTCTAAATGAGTTACGATCCACTGCTATCACGCCGGTCCCGAGCTTGTCCCCTGAAATTCTGTGTTTAACTGGATTTATACATGTTGTTAGTTCCATAGACCCTTGGTACTTCGTTGTTTTGAAGGCTTTGTGTATTGCTCACAGCGTCGTTAGTCTTCTGACCCTTATGTATACCATTCTGGCGAGTAACAAGACCTCTGAGCCTTTCAGCTTAACAGTCATAAACAAATCGTTCTTTACTGGAAGCATCATCCCACGGCTAGCAGTCGTCCTCAGTGAACGTCGTCAGGCCGTACGCTTCCAAAAGGCCATCTCCACCCCGTAATCCCTCCTCACCTGCAGAGTTCCGACGTAATTCATAGTTGGGATCCTTGTGCTTCCTTATCTTTATAAATGATGACCTAATAGGTGCGCCTGCTCGATTGAAGTCCTTTGATAAGTCTACAGTTGATATCGGCTTTGGCATTATCACTACCTGTGTCATCTTTGCAGAACACCTTCTACTGCCTTCAGATCTAGACCTCAGGTTGTCACGGGACCATCAACGTAACCAAGACCTTCTTCAGATACGTCAGCCTTGATTCAAACCATGTGGAACCCAATGCATACTTGCTCACTAGGCCTCAGCTCCCTCCAGGGTGTTCAGTCCACCAACCATATCCGTATCACTTAAGGCAATGACTTGTGTTGGAAGGAAAACACCAACACTGTCATCAAATCAGCCTTCTTCGTCGGCTCAAGACGCTTGGTTTTCTTGAACACGAACCCAAGAATATCAGCACAACCCTCGCTCTTCCCATCCTCGCCCGTGCTTAACCTCTGTGATGTTCCTCCATATGTACTACATTACCAGGGCTAATGAGAGAGGTGAAGTAAAGGGTATGCATCATCATCCTTGAATCCCATATACACCAAATATCAAGAGTTTGCCTTCTCGTTTTTACTACTGATATGTAAAACTTTGCATTTATTGACATCAGATTTCATTTGCATCTTATAAGCACAGTCCATCTGTTTACTTATATCAATCTGAAGCCTCAGACGTTCATTTTCTGTTACAGATTTTTATCTTCCAGACTACTGTTATTTGCGGCCTACTATCAGTGTCATTAAAATATTTAACAAAGAGAACAGGTCTCAAGACTGATCCTTGTGCTACACCACTCGTTACGTCTAACCATTTGAGGCTTGACCTTTATTCACAAATCTTCGTTTACGGCCACTCAACCAATTCTCTGACGAACGAAATATAACCTTAAGTACACCATGCGATAACTTTTGTTCGTAACCTTTAATATGGAACTTAATCGAATGTTCTTTAAAAATCTATATAGATAACATCAGTTGCTTTACTTTCATCATACATGTTAATTATATCATGAAATAAATTAAACAGATTTGTCATCCATGAGCGGTCTCATCGAATACTATGCTGAGAATCGTTTATTAGGTGGTGCTTCTCTAAATGGTTTCCAATCTCATCCCGAATGATGGTTTCCATTAGTTTACCAACTACCAACGCTTAACCTAATTGGACGATAATTAGATAATTAGATAATTTCCCGGCAGTAACTTATTACCTTTTTGAATATCGGCGTTACACTGGGAAACTTCCATTCCTCTGGAATTTATTCTGTCGTAAGAGAATTACTGAAAAGTAAAGTCAAGGGAAGAATCATCTTATCTTTCGCGTCTTTTATTGTCCTCGGATACAACAACTAGGCTTGAGGTTTTACTTGCTTTCAGTCCATTATTTCTGATAGTATATTCACAGTTTTTTATATTGATATGTTGCAGAACGTTTTTGTCTATTAGCAATAGAACTGGATTCGAGACATGAGTTTGTCCTCACTTGTAAATACAGATGCAGAAAATAATTAAAGATCTTTGTCATTGCTTCGATGTCTTGAACTAAGTCATTGTTTTACGAATTTAACAGATTGGGTAATGACTTTCTTGTTTCTAACAACTATAAAATTTCTAAGGGTATCTTCAGCTATTTTCAGGAATATAAGCTTCATAATGACGTTATCATGACGTATATGTCCCTTAGCTTTTAAGCAAATTCATGAGATTTACTTTATCACGTTTGTTACTGGTCTCTAAATTTTTCGTATGTGCTACTTTCTAAGACAACAGGCACCTCTTTATCTCGTCGTTCATCATTTCGGCTTCGTTTTGAAAAAAGACTGGCTGCAACGCATTGGTGCATGTGTTCCTCTGCTGTTTTGAAAGTTTTATAGAAACTTTTCCAAGCTACACTGCGCATGCTTCCACCATCTCAATCACCACTATCCCATATGTCATACCAGTTATACTGAACTGAATTCTGAGCAAGTGCTTTTGCTCCCCTTGCCATTGTAAAATGGCACGATACAAGCATTCTGCCTGTTCTTAGGTACCTCATCTTGGACCATACATTGAATGATGACTGGCTCACGTGAGCAATGTTTCCTCTAATTCTTCCATTCTATGCCAGCTCCCCTTAGTTTGTTTACTCTCATCTGATACCTATGCTTTTTGGTATCTTTGCACACAAGCTTCTCTACCAAGCACACTGATCATTACATTACATCACCATCTAGCTTAACAAGCTGTGAAGAGGACTGGAGTTTTTGGCGGTAAGGAACCGAAACACCTGAATGATGTCACCGAAAGAGAGAGGCAGTGTAGTTCTGTTTATCATGACCATTAACGGAGCGTGAGAAGTAACATAAATGGACTGAAGTAGTTGAAAGAGGCGCAGCTCCTGTGGGACGTGCTCCCACTCTCACCCACCGCATAGAGGCGAATTAATTAGGAAATGATGTATCGAAGAGAGACCGTGTGTGCCTTCCCCTCCGCTGGAGGGCGAGGAATGAGAAGGTGATATAGCGAGTGCCTATTGTTGGTGCTCGCCCCTCTCCCTACGGAGGTGAGTAATGAGAGAGTGACGTAGCGAGGGACCAATGGTTTTGACCACATCTCCAGGAGCAGACCCCACCACAAACTCCCCCTCTATCCAAGCGGGATAAGTGATCACCAACGATATATTGCGGTCGAGAGCACCCTCGCTAATGGATATATATATGAAGAGATGGAACACAGAATAGGAACATAAGGCAAATGGAATCCTGTTATTGATGTTATTGATTACTCACCTGGGGAACACCGAACCAAAACGAAAAAATGAAATAATTGTTGGATATTGGACTTGGTGTTTGAATGAATTTATATGTTCCTATTTGGCATTC
>JAYMFT010405267.1:0-18632 GCA_038088735.1 Panulirus argus | reverse complement strand
AACCTGGATGTTCTGGCTCTGAGTGAAACGAAGCTCAAGGGAAAAGGGGAAGAATGGTTTGGAAACATCTTAGGAGTGAAGTCAGGAGTTGCTGAGAGGACAAGAGCTAAGGAAGGGGTAGAATTAATCCTGAAGCAGGATTTGTGGGAGTGTGTGATAGAGTGTAAGGAAGTAAATTCCAGACTGATGTGGGCAAGACTGAAAGTGGATAGTGAGAGATGGGTGATCATTAATGCTTATGCACCTGGTCCTGAGAAGAAAGATCTTGAGAAGCTGGCCACATCCACCACTTGAGACAGCAGGTCATAAAGTGTTGTTCTTATTCTTAAGAACATAAGCATAATCATATACCTAATTACAATTAACCCATATCTAATCATCTTTAGAAATTCAACGTTTCTCATCACCTGCAACACACTCACCTTCCATAATTACAGCTAGGGGAAGGAGAGACATGGTCATCCAAGGCTGTATGTGATAAACCATGTCGATAGGGTTGCTAAGCCCTAGCTCAGCCTTCTGCATCACCAACTGTGATAACGTCCATCGAAGACCACTGAAGAAAAGATAATATATTAGCATTATCCTCCACATCTACCAGCATCTTCAAGGCAATTCTTGCCAAAGAATACAAAAGTTGTCCATGGTCTTTCTTCCTAACAGTTACATGTCATGGTACACTTCCATCCATTCCTCTAAACATGATTACCACCTGCATATACATACATCTCTTCTTCCCATTCACAGCAATTCTCACACTTATTTCCAATCACTTTATATATATCAACACTTTGTTATTCTCCCACTACTGTTTCTTAACATTACTGCTTTAGAAGTTTACAGACCAGACTCTTAAAGTTGAGGGGTGTGTGCAGCATTATTATTATTATTATTATTCCAAATTAGGGTGTATAAACCCACGTAGATATGAAATTGCTGCTCACAAATAAAATAATTCTGGTACCTATACAACATAAATATGGCTACACCCTGCCGAGATACAGGGAGAAATTGCAGTTAAATATTATACAGTGGAATCATCAGGATATGGGTGCATAGGATTAAAAGTAAATGAGACAAAAAATAGAATAACCTCTGTTGACAGAATAGGAAGGCAGGGTCACTCCATCTATATTACTAATGCAAAGGAAAGACCAAAGAGGAAACAGAGAGTAGCAAAATAACCAAATGAGAGGAATCTATAAAGACTTATGCCACACACTGTCAAATGCTTTGGAGATGTTGAGGTGAGTCACATAGGAGATAATTACAAAATCAGAAAGAAGGGAATGCATGCTTCTAATATGAAATGTCTGGGTTTTAGACATAAGTGAAACAGGCCAACAAAGATCAGAGTTAGCTGAGATGCACACTCCTTGAGGACTCAAGGATGTATACCATCTGGGCCATACATCTTGTCCACCTGAAGCTGGGAGAGCATTTGGAAGACCCTGTGCAAGCAAAATACAGGAGATGGCATAGGTTTGATGGGAGGAGATGAAGGCAGAGGATTAAAGCAAAATTAAACAAGACTGAATTTAAGGGCTATAAGGAATCAAAAAAGAGCAGCCATGTCAAGATCATGAGAGAAATAAGGAATGAAAATGACTGCACCAAATTAGAGGGGGACCTAAACAAACTCGAAAGCTGACGGTCTGATAAATGGATGATGTGAATCAATCCAAGTAAGTGCACGGTAAAAAGGAAGGGATAAAGTGAGAGGCCCCAGTACAACATAACACAAATTACAGATATCAAGGTGTAAAAGAGATCCAGGAGTTAATATTGTACTTAATCTGATGCCATAGTTCCTATATCATAAAAATGATCTTGACAGTAAAAGTTTTTATAAGATGCAATACCAGAACTTCTGGAAGCCATGATCAGAAGCTTGGAAAGCGGATGGTTTAAGAAATACTGGTTTAGTGTATGGGTGGTGGATGGTTGGAATGGTCTAAGCAAAGAGACAGAGAATGCTGGCAGCAGACAAGAGATTTGAAAGTCTTCTTGAAGGGACAAAAAGTACAAGACACTGGGCCCTATTAGTGTAAAACTCTCTCCCTGTCATGTTTAAATAGGCAATTAGTAATAGGAAATTACTAGTAAAAAGTAAGGATTGCATTAACTTAAAAGGGGATCTTGATAGACTGCAACAATGGCTTGATACAAGGCTGATGAAATAAAGTCCAAATAAATGTAAACTAATGGGGATGGGACACAAACAAAGCCTTTTCATTAAATGTCATCTAGCTGGTAATAAGCTACAGGAATCTGTGAGTGATGGGGACAATTTGTCCCTAATCTGTCACCTGAGTTTCACATCATATTTCTATATCTCTGATGCCAATTCCCTCCAGGAACTCTCATCAAAGGGGTGGCCACGGCAAAGAGTCTCCAATTATCCCAGTCCTTGCAGGCCTCCCTCGCATACACAATATCACGCATCCTTCCCCCATTTCTCTCTCTCCAGTACTCTTGCACTCTATTTCACCATGATACAGGTGGTCTTCCTCTCACACTATCTCCTTTAATCATACACTCTTATTGTAAACTCACAGTCTTGCATTCTCTCCACCTGCCCAAACCACCTCAAAGTACATTTCACATTTCGTCCACTCTGCCAGTTCTCTGCTATACCAAATCTCTTCTACACCTTCTCACTACTTTTGGCATTCCACACCACATGCTCTTTTCAAATGATAGTAGGAGAACAGTCAGAAGACAAACTATCACCTGGCAAATATCAGAACATCTTTCAAGTACATGAACATGGAAATTTTAAGCAAGCCATCCACATCCCATATAAAGACAAAATTAAAATTGCTTCTCAAAGTTTGGTTACTGCACCTAAAGAAGCATAAAAAGCTACTAAAGAGGGTCCAGAGTAGGGCAACAGAGATGGCACCAGAATTATGAAAGCTGTGTTACAAGGAAAAGCTAGAGGCCTTAAATCTGTCCACCATGTTTGATTAGAGTGAGAAGTGACCTGAATATAACCAATAAGCTTTTAAACCAGAATGATGACAGAGACAGTGGACAGTTCTTTGAAAGATTAAGGGACAGAACAAACTAACATGAAATTAAGCAAAAAGCTTGTTAAAAATGATGTAAAGAAGTACTATTTGTAGTATAAGAGAGGTGGAAAAGTGGAATAAACTGAATAAGGATATGGTAAAATGCAGACTGCACTCTTTAGTTTAAAAGGTTGTAAGATAGCGGAGAATGTTTAAGGAACGCTTCACAAGTGTAAAGCTCCTTCCCTAAGAGTAAAAATAGGTAATTACACTGCATACAAAAAATCCTCACATTGAACTAGAGTCTTCATACAGCAAACAACAAACTACAACTACACAGCACAGACCTCCAACTAAACTTAAAAAAAAAAAGATACAATAAATACCTTAGCAAAGAAGCTGTGATAACAAGAATGAAGCCGAAAAGGTTGAACTGTGTATACTTGTACGTGAAGAGGAAGAGCCCGCCTGCGATGAGCACCACTAGGATTACCACACTACATCTCTGAAATTACTAAACAGTCACTCACAATAAATCAAACATTCAAGAGAAATAAAAACTTAGCTCTTACAGCATGCATGAGGAAACCCTGACCTGCATGCCAGACCTGACCTTCATCACAGCTTGATCAGGCCAGAAAGATAATATTTTACTAACTCTTTTATGTAGCTTCTATTACTGAAAATAATCACACATTCCAAATTTCTTCAGGAGGGTGATAACTATCTATTCATGGGTTAAGGGATCAGTTTTGACTGTATGTTTACTGGAATAAGACATAAGGAAGTAACTCAATTCTTAGGCAAGAACTCACCAATCTAAAACATATCAGATGCTTCTGGCAATGGACTTAATCAGGGAATGAAAGAAAAGTAGGAAGCATATTAAAGTTACAGTAAATTGTGCATTTCTTTTTAGCTCTGCATTCTCTGAAGTTTGGTGAATGTTAAAAAGCTCGAAGTTGATTCAGAGTTCTACGTTTTCAAAAATGGTGTACAAATGAATATTTCTTTGTAATACTGATAAAGCATAACCTGATGGTTTGATATGTTCTGACTCAGCATGTTTTTCAAGAACACAGTCTACAAGGACTTTTACTCCATAAATTATACAAGTTTAGGAAGTAACAAATGATGAAAATAAGAACATATTAAGCTGTAATAATGAAGAGATCTTTTTATAAAAGATATGCTCTCATAAAAAAAAAAGTATGGCTGCAAAAAACAATGTCCAAGCTAGTTGGTTTTGAAAGCTAAAAAACCCTCTTGTATCCAAGGCAGTGTCCCACAAGCATTACATATTCTCCATGATCATCTTTAAGAAACCTAGGAATCTTCCAACCTTCAGTGCTTTCAGAAGGAAAAAACTGTCCTCACTACCCTTTGCTGTCCACAAAGTAGCTCAACTCATTTCAAGCCCCACTTCAGCCAAACAGAGACCACCATTGAGATGCTGATAATGTATGTCATCCCAAAAGCAGCCATAGCTGGTACAAAGAAGTTAAAAAAAAAAAAAAAGGGGGGGGGGGAAGGCAGGGTATGGTAAGAAAACCAAGAGTATGAAAGCATACCCATATGGAGGATGGGGGTATTTAGAAAACTTTCAGATACCTTCAGTGGTAATCTTTGGACAGAGTGGAATCTGTCTCTCACTGAGGAAGAATACCCAAAGTCATACAGGGTGGATTCAGAATGTCTACATGAAGGTACCATCTGATGAAGGTGGTAGATGAGCAACAAAGACCCCTTTTTAATTTTTTCCAACAAAAGGTTTCTGAGGAAGGCTAAGGAAGAGGTTACCTTCCTTATATTATGTGCTTTAATGTTAAGCCCAGACTGAGCCAATAAAATGAGTTTCTTAATCCATGTACACATATCTCTTGCCAAAAGGGGTTTCAAGGTTTCAGGGTGAACATACAAATAGTTGCTCGATAGCCTGGTCAAGTCCAAAACGTCTGCTAAGAGATTTAACTGGGCATATGGCATGATGCTCTCCTGATAACTTCCAAGAGTTACTGATAATAAGGCTATTTCTAATTTCAATAGTTTCATTCTTAACCAAAAATCTAAGATTAGAGTTTATCTAAGCCAAAGAGACTGTCATCAAAAGAAACATTCTTTTGTATGGACACAACTTGAAAGTCACTAACTTTCCTCCTAGAGCTCAGGTTTATGATGAAAAGAAATTCAAAGCAGAGAAATTTAGGATCCAAACTGCCAGAAAAACCACTTGACTGTAAAGCATTAGGAATTTTGAAAGCTTCCATTAGGTTGAGGTGGAAAAACAATTGGTCTCCTCCAAAAGAAAGATCAGAGAAGTTTAACCCAAACAGGGACTATCATCAATGAATACCATTAACCAAAGGTTCATGAAGGACACTCTTATGAAACAATGAGACAATAATGTTACTAGCCTTATATTTGTCTTAAGAAAGGCTACTAAAAAAGAACTCCACACATAAGACTTTTATGTAAAACATCAGATTCTTCAAGGAGGACTGAAAAGCTTTCCAAACTGAGGACTATGTAAATGGATGAACGCTATGTAAAAACTGATGTGGTCAAGAAGATTCTGAGGTATTAAACAAGAAATATGGTATGGGTGAAGCTGTCTCTAGCACCATGGTTGTTTGTCCCATTTTCAGGCTACCAGCATTACTAAACCCACAAAATCTACTACTGTTGTATGAAAGGAAAATTTCCCATAAAACAATCTGGGGAAAAAGATAAATCTGTTTCCAATAATTTCAATCCAAGGATCGCTTCTGGGCTAAGTTAGAAAAAGATATTCAACCTAACATGAAGGAAAGAGTAGCAAGAGAAGGGAAGATCCAAAATCTCCTCAAGCAATGGATTTATCTGAAGCTAGTAGAGATATAAATTAAGTTTGAAGAATACGGAAATACAGTCAAGACACCAAAGAAAGGCCACTTACATTAACATCTGATCTGATGTGTTGCCAAGAGGTACTTACACAGGCAAACAGACTTGGAAAAAAAAAATTGAAAAAGTGTTTGTCAAGAGGAGAAAGAGAACTGGAAACATGTAAAAATGAGAAGACTCAAAACACGCCTGAGGGAGGATCAACACCCCCACTTCAAGTTCAAGGAGCCAGAACAAACAAGTAGTAAAAGCCTAAGGATAAAGGCTCTGTATAAAAATGCTGACAACCTGATGGCAAATGAAAAACTAGATGAATATGAGACTGTAACCACAAACTATGGGAGAGGTGGAGACTAAACACACAAATGAACTTGGGAGTTTAACCTAATCTGTCTAGAAAGTATTTCTAAGTTCTCTGCAACTACAAATCTGTCTAAAGAAAAAAAGAACGGAGGATGGGAAAATTAGCATAGTAATGTACACAGGCTACAGCAGAGATTGATACTGTTAAGCATACCCTAAGTATGCATTGTATGCATAGAAACGTGGCAAAAATCCTAGTTTATCAAGAGAGAAAGCTATATGAAGAGAGACATACATTTTGATATTTACTCTACTTGTACTTCGACTTTATAGCAGTTACAATCACTTTATCTAATATCCAGTATATAGTGAAAAAAATCAACACTGTTCAACAAAAGAAGTAACTCACCATTTCTTCCAATTTGAAGATTATCGCAAATATCAAAATAAATAGAAGGGCTGTTGATTTTGACATTGTATATCTGCAAGAAAGAAAAATATTTTTATTTTTTCTCTATAACTCTTAATGTTTTCAAGATCAGGGTAAAACAAGAAATGATACCAAGATAATTGCGAGAAACAGCAGAAGAAAGTCAGAACAAATTAGCAGCATACCAATGATGCTATTCTGTTAGCAAAAGAAGGGTAATGAAAGAAAATAAAAGTAAAATGTACTTGTGTCTGAGAGAGATGAGTAGTTTCATTATTACATCAGTGTATGGGAGAGAATTCCAAGATCAGAGAAAACAAGAATTTAGGAATGATGATCAATTTAGATGGCAGAAACAAAGCATGTGAAAGTCTATCTTTTCTGAATGGGAAGAAGTGAAACATTGTATGTGCAAAAAGCATGCACACTGTGCATGTTGGGGTACTTCTTCCAAATCCTATGAATGGGAAGAAGTGAAACATTGTATGTGCAGAAGGCATGCATACTGTGCATGTTTGAGTACTTGTTCTTAATCCTATGAACAGGTGTAAACCTAAGTTTTCATAAGTAAAGAAGGGAAAAATAACACTTAAAAAAAGATAACTAGTATAGTACCAAAGGAATTGAATGAATTGGCCAAAGTAAAGAATGAAGATGCAAAAAATAAGATGGAAAGGAGTTGCTGAAAAGACTTATGAGAGTTTGGGATGCTGGTAAGGTCTTGTAAAATGTATGGTAAATGAAAGGGTATTCTAGATATCTTTGGGGAACAGTTGGAGGTATGAGGTGAAAAGGCAGACCAATGAGTGAAATGATGAGCTTTAAGATGACTTTAAATAAAAATTCTAGGTGAATAAGTGTTGACTATGTGCACATTTTGTGTGGAGATGGAAACACGAATGGAAATGCTTAACTTAGTGCATGGTAAATCTATGAACTGTTATTGTTCATCTCATCACATCTGACATATGCTGAGGGTACATTCAATGAGATGAGGTTTATGCACTTCATCCATTTCACACAAATGGGAATGATATGAGTAAATTCAGTGGAAAAATAAACACAGAAGCTCTAACTTTCAACTGTGTATTCAACAGCATACAAATTCTGTAAGGAGGGGCTAAGAATCAAACACAGTGTTCAAACATTTAGAAGATCAATCACATCCAATAAATTTTGGGGAGTCAAAAATTGTTTACCCCTATGTGCCACTTTATAGAAAGGCTTATTGTTGAATCGTCTATTATCAGAGTTAACAGCATCACAAATGTGAATGAAGAAATGAATACTTGTAAATTAGACAATATCTTAACGAAATCCCCATTAAAATGTGGCAAAATTAAAAAAGCAATAGCTGCCCTGATGTTCTTTGCCAAATAGAGGGATGGAGCACTTTATGATTCTGGTCAACCTTTCCATGTTTCTAAGATCAACTGTTCCTGTTTCCTCAGCTGTGATGAAGTCTGGTTTGGCAAAAATCTCTTGCTCATATTGACTTTCCTTGAAAATGGTTTGAATACACTCAAAAGCTTAGAGCTTCTATGTTTATTTTTCCTGCAAGTTTACTCATATCAGAGCTTCATGTATGTATGTGATTTACTACAATAAATGGGAATGCAGAGATATATATTAATGAAAATATTGGCTTATCAATAAATTATTTACATAAGAGAAACTGAAAGCAGAAGCTACACCCAATCAAAAAATCAAAAACCTGTTTCATATGTAACTTTAAGAAAATGAGATCAATAATCAATTAAAATTATCCCAGCCCACCTACTCCTACACAAAATGGTAGAATATCAGTAGGCCTGAAAAAAATCCAAAATGGACTGGCAAAACTTAAGATATAAATGCCTGAACATATTAAAAATGAGCAGATTTATGGTATCCTTCAAATTTCAGCTGAAGCATTATGGAATTAGAAGTCTAACCTAACATAAGCAAACATCATGATTCATCATAGCAAATGGTCAGAAGCAAAACCTCAGTCACTGTATATCAGAACATATTCCACCCTTAGCTTCAAATTTGGAACAGGAGTACCCAAAATAAATACTCTTATCCCATATGATCAAATACAACATGATCAGATCAGTTAATCAAAGATATGACTCAAATATGGGACAAACATTTGGATGCATACAGTACATGAAGGAGAATTTGGCTCCATCTTTATTAATCCCTTTTGGTGCATAAACTGCAGTTATGCTATAGGCCATTAATTTCCCTTTATGGCATAAATTAGAAAAATGCCACTACGTCAGAAAAACACTTCCTTCACTTAGATGTACAATAAAATTTTAGTTTCTTTAATATGAGCACCAAATATCTGAAAGCACTGCCACCTGGGAGTAGAAGGACAAAGTATGACTGTAAACATAAACCTCACAGCAATAAGTTGCTGTCTACCTTTCCATGTATTAAGGTTGAAATTACTATCTATCTCACTATATCTCTGATGCCTGGTCCCTTCAGGACCCCTCACACAGGGGTGGCCATGACAAAAGAGTCTCCATAACTGGCATGATCCAGCACTGCTTTTTAGCCTTTCATGCCTCAACCTTAAAAAGACACTGGCAGAGGGCAACTCTAAAGCAGTGTTTTCAGAGAATTCTACGTAACGTTCCTACTCTCTATTTCTACTTAACGTTCCAACCTATTAATCTTACCTAATGCTCCCACCTAATGTTCTTATCAACTACTTCTACCTAATGCTCCTGTCTAATGTTCCTACCTACTACTTCTACCTACTACACCAACCATTTTGCCGAAAGGCAGGACCAGTGGATAGCGCTCACCACAGGGAAAATCTAGAATTATGAAGGACAAGTTATGCGAGTTAAGTGTTGTCAAGTGTTATATGTGACAAGGAGGTTGTATATTTGTGGACAGAATGCCAGCAGTCCAAGTGTGGGTGAGGTAGAGAGAAAAGTCAGATACCTGGGTCAGAAGAGCACAACTTGACAACCACTGAAGTGATAGCTCACTACACAGCTGTCACTATGCTTCCTGATACCCAGGTGGGTAGTACTGGTCAGTAACTGCCTACCAACTATTACCTATGATGAAATCATTAATTTAATAAGGAATGTTATATGTTTTATCTTACAGATATCTTCAACACTGTAATATGTTTAATAGCTTAAATGCATCAGTGTTTCCAATTTTTGCACCAGTTTCTTCAATCAAAGTACATGTGCACTAAGTCTGAGACTGGATTTTTATGTGCAGGCATGATAAGGATGTTATATTATCCTGCAGCATTCATAAGCATATTCTATATCCTCGTGGACCTCCATAGTGTACAAGTTAGCAATGCTGACTGTGAAGCATTCACAGGTTGCCCAAGGACAAACCTGTGTACGGATGGTGGGGGGATTGAAATGCTTACATTCTCCATTCTCAATGATCTACAGCAAAATCATCTCCCACCCCAACCATAATCCTGACTGTTGTAACCACTCCCCGAATATTCTGGATCAGTTTTTCACCTATGATACTTCACGCTGTAATTTCAAAACCTTGCCCCAATTAGTTCATCTGACCAGACTCTCATAAATGTATCTATATCAACAGCATCTCCCCCTCCAGCAGCCCCTTCTAATTGTAAATACTTGCACTTCAACAATGATGACAGGAAGAACTTACAAAATTCTTTTCTGACTTTCTTTGGGTAAATTCCTGTCTCTTATTTGGTGATGCTTCTGTCTCCACTAAACTCATAGTAGAAAATACTGCTGCAGGAATTGAAGCATTTATCCCCTCTTCCTCCAAGACAACCTCTTCTTCCAATCAATTGTTCAACTGTTCTTGTTATAAGGCCATTCATGCAAGGAATCAAGAATTTTGGGCTTGGAAAAACTCTCCTTCCTCCGATTCCCAGTCAGCATTCATCACTGCCTGCAATCACTGCAAGTTTGTTATCCATGAGGCATAGCATTCCTTTATTCAAAGAAAGTGCTTTAACTTTTTATCATCCACTGATAGGTCTTTTTGGTCTTCAGTTAAGGGGATCTTTAACAACTTCTGTCGCTCTAACTTTCCTTCACTTTTCCATTCGACAGTACTATAGCTGTCTTACCCATACACAAAGCAAATTTCTTTAGTTCCCATTTTTCCTCTAACTCTACCTTGGATGAATAACATTCCTTTAACCCCTGATGCTCTTCTTAACTATCCTAAGCTCTTTTCCATAATGTCTTTTCGATCTGACTGAAAGGTGCTTCTCTCTTTACGTACAAGCAAGGATATGGTCCAAATGGCATCCATCCTCATGTACTAAAAGAGTGTGCCTCTAAACCTGCACCTGTGCTTGCTCATCTGTTCCATTTCAGTTTAAAAACCAAAACTTTTCCTTCTTGAAAGCATGCACTGGTAAATCACATCCCTAAGTAGGGTGACCATTCTAACCCCTCTAATTATTGTCCTGTTGCTGGGACATCTACCATTTCCAAAGGCTTTAAATTCCTCCTCAACTCCCATATCCTACAACATTTCTCTATTCTATTTAAGACCCAATCTTGATGCAGACTTTCATCCATGACTGGAACCTTCAACAACAAAAAATAGGGTTAAGGGGTACAGAGATAGAGTGTGTGGGCGAGGAATGATGACTTATCACAAGCCTGCTTGCGTATGATACCATGTTGTTTGCTGAGAGCTGAGAAGGCTGTAAGCATGTTATATGATGTGTGCAAGCATTGGCTACTGAAGGTATATGAGGGTAAAAGTAAAATAATGGTGTTTGAAAAAGGAAACAAAGGGAAACTATAGATTCTGCAAAACCCTATACAGTGAAGGAAGAAAGCATACTAAACTGTGTTAAATATATGGGTAGAGAAAGACTGGAAAAGGTGAGATAATTTAAGTATTTTGGAGCTATCTTGAGTAAGTTTGATGAGATAGAAGAAGAAATACGGGAGAGAATAGCACAGGGGAGAGAAATCACTGGATTCCTTGATAAAATAATGAAGAATTAAGGCATAAGCATGGAAATGAAGAAAGGATTAAGGGACAGCATAATCCTCCTGACCCTGACCTATGCAACCGAAACATAGACATGGTAGGAGTCACTGAGGTCAAGAATCCAGGCCGTGGAAATGAGATATTTGAGAGGAGCATGTGTTATGACTAGATGGAATGAAGAAGGAAATAAAGGAGTGTATGAAAGATATGATATGGCAAAGCTTGCAAGGGAATGAACTGTGGAGTGGTAGAGTGGGTGAAATGTAATACTTTAAGGTGGTTCGGGCATTCGAAAAGAATGTAAAATGGAGAGTTTACATGGAGGGTGCACGAAAGTACAATTATAGGGTTTGTTGCGAGGAGAAGACCACTTCTGACATGGGGAAATAGAATGAAAGAGTACAGAAAGGAGAGAAATGGTGAAAAATGTATGGGATGGTGTATGCAAGGGAGGCATGTAAGGACAGGGATAAGAAGAGACTCTTTTGTTGTGACCAACCCCTTGATGGGAGTTCCCAGAGGAAATGGGCATCAGAGATACAGATAGATAAATAGACAGAGAGATAGATACCCATCTTATATCTCTTAAAGCCACAAATGAGAGAAGAACCTAGTGACAACACTAAGATCCCAATTCCTTTATCAAGGAATAAAGTACTAGTGACAGCACTAGGATCTCAATTCCTCTATCAAGGAATAAAGTATTAAAACTGAACTGAACTGAAACCAAAAGCTAATGTCAAACAATGGCCAGCTGGTTTAAACAGCCCTAGCAAATAAGCATAAGTAAGGGAAGCTATGTATTACCTTATAACACCATATCAAAAGCCCAGAAAGGTTGCTGAATGATACTTGAGTCCTGTATATGAAAATATGCCAGACTCACATGATTTCTGATGGTTGAAAGGGATGAATCCTCATGGTTACACCTCATAAATAAAAGAGTAAATAAATCCCACTGAGAATGTTTTTCTCAGGAGCTCATAGGGCTCTGTCCATAAGAAACTTTAGTTTGAAAACAGCATGTGGACAAATGTGAGAGAAAATTCAATTATGCCTGCTCACAGACAGGTGCTGATGAAATGGATACTAATGCCATGTTTGAAATACATGTAAAATGTTTTAGCACAAATAATAAAAAAATGATGTAAACTAATGTCTTTTTTGTGTTACAAACATAGTAAAGACATGCAATTTAGTTTCAACCAAATTCCTAGTCTATAGAAATTAGTAAGCACACAGGTTTTGATTAAAGCTATCAATAAAAATGAAAACCAAGATGCACACATACAAATGCACACATCCTGCAAGAAGCAAGTTCAAAGAAATTATAGAAATTTTAGAGGAGTATTGTTTTGTCTGTTAGAATTAACTCTTCATGTTTAAACGACTTAGATCAAGTGCATATAGCCTGTCAATTCACTTTCACACATCCTCAACCCACATCCAGAGTGCTGAGTTGAAAAGCAGGTTCCTAAACTAATATAAGCACTTTCACAATTGTTTTCACCCTGTATGCTAGATACTAAGTTGATTTAAGAGGGATTAAAGTCAAAATTCATGTCAATATCACACAAAAAATTAATACATCTCAAACAAAGACATGCTACTAGTATCCCTATCTGAGTTATCATAAACACTAAATAATTCACTCGCAGCATCTGTTCTGCAACTACTTTCCATTCTGCCTTCACTTACACTACCATATATTTTCTTGATCATACTTTCATTTGCAGTGCTTTCAACTAGGCCAGACCATCTAATACAACAATTATCCATATAACTTTCTAAAGATTTCTTCACATCTATCCTCACTTCCATTTTTCAATCATAGTTTCTCCTAAAACTAACCATGCAAGTTATCCATCTCAACTGCTCATTTTTATAGTATTCTTTCCAAAAAATACCAAGTTTCACATCTATACATCAGAGACAGGAAAAGTAATTCATCATACAATTATTAAGATGGTAAATTACCTATTAGTTAACATAAAAAAATGTCCTAAGGCATACAGACAAAGAAATGCTCAAAAAGTATATTTAACACATATTAGATCCATATCAGAAATGCATCAGAGGGCAACAATGATTGTACCTGAAATAGAGGAGCTGAGCTACTGGAAGAAGTTAACGGCCATGGATTTGCCCACACTGGAAGAAAGAAGGAAGAAAAGGAAACATGATTACAATCATCAAGATTGTAAGTCAATTTCACAATTCAAGTGCTGAATAGCTATTTCAAGTAAAATAAAAGTGCAGAACAAGAAACAAAGCAAGAAATTATTTAGAAAAATGTGATGATATACTTCAATAATAAAGATAAAAGTGGTGAATAAAGAAAGATGTGAAGAAATTTTGGAAGTAAAAAGTGTTAAGAAGTATAAAGTTGCCTTGAGTAAAAGTAATGAAAAATTAAGTGATGGGTCCTATGCATTCAAGAGATAAGACCTAAGGACTACAGTGCTCTTTCCCTGTATTGCACATATATATAATCATAGGTGAGCTCTGAAACTAAGCCCAGGATCCATAAAATCATGTAATATGATCAAAATCCAATACTACTTGACAGATTATAAGCAAGAACTAGTCAACAGTGTATTTCTGGGTTCATCTATGTGTATGCAGATATCTTTATCTCTATCTCATTTTCTTATTTATCTTATTTTTCATACATATTTGCTGTTTACTGCACTAACAAAGTAGCTCTAGGAACAGAGAAATGGCATACTTTGCCCACAACAACTCTCAAGCAGTAATGCATAATCCACTAAAATCCACTAAAACCACAGCTCACTATCCACAACCGGGCTCCACAGACTTTTCAGTGGTTTTCCAACTGCTTCACTTACCCTGGTTCTGTCGTCTGACAGCACATTGCCCCCTAAATACCACAACACTCCAATTCACTCTATTCTGTGCACATGTTACGCCAACCAGCATGTTTAAGCCCTAAGCACTCAAAACTTTTTTCACTCCATCCTTCCATCTCCAACTCAGTCTCCACCATCCCCTTGTCCCCTTCACTTATGACACATATACCCTCTTTCTCAACTTCTCTTTATTCATTCTCTCCATACGTCTAAGCCACTTCAGCACACTCTCTTCAGCTCTCTTAACTATACTCTTCTTATTACCACACATCTCCCTTACCCTCTCATATCTGCCTGATTAATCCTCCTCACACCATATATTGTCCTCATGTATTTCATTTCCAACTCATTCATCACCTATACATTCTCATCTCAAGCCCATGCCTTGCATCCATGCAATACTCTCGGCACTACTATACCTTCAATCATGCCTAACTTTGCCCACCAAGATAATGACTTCTGTTTCTACACATACCTCAATGTACCCAGGATCTTTGACCTCTCACCCAACCTCTGACTCACCTCCACTCCCATGATTCCATTTGCTGCCATGTCCACACCTACAACACTTCACTCTCTCCAAGTTATCTCCATTCAAACTCACATCCTAACAAACCAGTTTCTTTGCACCGCTGCACCTAATAACCTTGCTTTTATTCACATTTACTCCCAACTTTCTCCTTTCACACACTCCACTAAACTCAGACACCAGCTTCTGCAGTTTCTCTCTCAAATCTGCCACCAGTGATGTGCCATCAACTAACAACACCAGATATTCCCCGCCCCACAACCCCAAATAGAATGCATACCTGCTCTTCTCTCCATGACCCTTGCATCTGGTTCCCTCACCACCCCATCCACAAACGAATCAAAAAGCTATGGTAACGTCAAACTCCCTTACTGCAGGCTTACCTTCACCTGAAACTACTCATCCTCCTCTCTTCCTCCTCGTATACATGTCCAAGGATTCCCTTCTATCTTAATGAGACTCAGGCAGTGCTCATGAAGCCACCCATGTCCAGTAGATGGGACCCTAGGTAGTGATGTTGCATGTGCATCTATGTGCAGAGATAGCAAGGCAATTGTGTGTTAAGTGTTCAGCATCTCTGTTGTAATACATGTTATATGTATCAGTATTATCATTATCATACATAATCCCAGGATCCTTTTATGTGGGTTTCCTGCAGCCTCAAGGCTTTACTACAATAAGCAAGAAGGCCTCCTAAACCTCATATGCCACCTCATCTTAAACACACCACATCTGTCTTCCTATCATCTGCTAAATTCAAGAGTCCTTCAAAATACTCTTATCTGTCTGTTACCACTTCCCCATCTGCTCTCCTCAATGTTGCCTCCAAATATTCTTCTTGTTCTCTTGATGCAACTCATGTCCTTTCAAACATTTTCTCATTCTCTGTGAAGTTTATTGATACTATTTCTCTTATCTGCCATTATTTTAAAGCTTCTGAACCTTTTTCCCTAAACTTTAGCCAATCTTTCTTATACTCCTTCTCTACAAATACTGTCCATACACTCCCCCACACTATCTCTTCTAATGGCACTTGAACCTTCTCATCCTACCATTCACTATCCTTTCTCAGACTATCTAGACAAACAAACTTCACAAATAAACACCATTTGTCAATGGCATTAACAGAACATACTTTCAATGATTCATTGCAATCTTACAAGAGATTGTATTCTATCTAACCCTAGAGTCTTGCTGTTTATCATGTCTTACTTTCCATTCTCTTAAGTAATACAACAAGTGTTTACTGTCTTCTTATCATCTTTAGACAAACATAAATAAAATTCATTTCGTTTCTTAAATGTATATTAGTGTCTTATTGTTTTACAGATTCCATTATCATTTTTTTTAATCGGCAGTTAAAGTACCTGAAGACTTCTGTTTTAAACTTTTTGACAACAATACTGTATTAATCTATCTATCTAAATGATTCCTGTTCCCTTTGGGAACTCCCTCAAGGAGGTGGCCAAGGCAAAAGAGTCTCCAAAACTGCTGAACTCTAGTGCTGCTTCTTAGCCTTTAGTGCCTCACTCTTAGCAAGCCACAGGCAGAGGGCAACTCTGGCAGTGTTTACAGAGGCTCCTACCTAATGTTCCCACCAACTACTATTACGTATATATCTACCTCATGATCCAACCTACTACTACTATTTAATGCTCTGAGCTAAAGTTCCTACCAACTACTTCTCCCTAATGCTTCTACCGAATGCTCCTACCTAATACTTCTATCTACTGCCTCTACCATTTTACCAAAAGGCAGGGCTAATGCATAGCACTCACCGCAGGTAAATCTAGAGTTACAAAGATTGAGTCATGTGAGTTACGTGTCTGTCAAGTGTATGTGTAACAAGGAGAGACTGTATGTTTGTGGACAGAATGCCAGCAGTCCAAGTGTGGGTGAGGAAGAAAGAAAAGATAGCTACCAGAATCAAAGGAGAGCAACTTGACAACCACTGAAATGCTGGTCCACCACGCAGCAGTCAATGACCCTACCAATACCCAGGCGGGGAGTACCAGTAATATACCTCCCTGGTTGGTGGCTGCCTAACAACCACTACCTACATTAATACTTTCATTCATGCTGATGCTATGGGTACCCTTCAAGCTTACATGACTTACACCCTAAAGTTGGAGTGATAATCATACTTCCCAATAACACAAGCATAAATATAATTCAAAACTGTTTTTAAATGTATACTGGTGACTCATTGTTTGATAGGCTTCATTATCATTTTCTTGTATAGGTGGATAAAGATTTGAAGACTTATCTTACATTTTTAAACAATACATAAGTGCTATTCAAATTAAATAAATATTTTTGTTCATGATAATGCTACGGGCACCCTTCACACTTAAATGACCTGCACCCTAATGTTGGAGTGATATTCATACTTCTCAATGCCACATCCGTAATACAGATATGATTAACAAAGTTTTTCTATTCCAGAAGAGAACCAGTTAAAAATAAGAAGGCTGGCTCAATACCTCACACTCAGTGGCCAGTTGATCCTGGAAAGGACTGAGAAATCAAAACTTGAAGAAGTTTACACGATGGGAGGAAAGCTGAATATCATAAAGTGGTGCATTTTTAAGATGCACAGCGTATAAGAAAGCGCTCCACTACTTAAATGTGAGCCACATATGATACTAGTCTCCTATGCTTTTACAAAATTCACAAGTCCCAAATTTGCACATACATGATTTACCTTTCCCTACTCAAAGTTCACCTTTTCTGAGCAAAGAGTTGTAGTTATGCAGCTGGGAATAACTACCATATTTATTTCATGAGCATCTGCAATTGATGGGAACATATGTGGCTGTGATAGTGTGTAGAACCACATGATGCTTATTTGCATAGTTTCATTTTATGATCTCTATTTATAATCACTCCAGAACCAATTTCTATGAAAAGAGTTATCGTGTTACCCAGGACCTTTTTAAGAGTTTGTCCAGCCTAAGGCTGAGCTGCTTCCAGTAGCAGGGAAATGTTGACTTCTTTGTGGTGAGAAGTTCTTTGATGAGATTGTCCTCATAATGAAATAACCTCACCAAAGGTGACTTTTCACTTGTGGCGTAACCTCCAGCAGGCAGAGCCCCATAACACCCATAGTATGACCATATATGTTAGTGTTACTGGACTCCACTTGCAACTGATTATGGCAAAAATGAGAAGGAACCTTTGGCAAGGCAGTGTAATACTCAAAGGACAGAAAGGAGAAGGATCTTACAAAGGATCTTTTTGCTCCAAAGGAGTCCATCATTTCCCTGCTCCTACACAGAGTGCAGCCTCAAAGTTGCATAAGTCCCATGAAAGGGATACATACTGGGGTTTTAAACAATAATAATAACAGCAACAACCAGTATAGAATGAATGATTCATTTGTAATTCCTAAAAATTAAAAAAAAAAAAAAACTTGTTTAAATAATAACAAAAAGCGAATGTGACCATTTCATCTGTCTCCTGGCGCTACCTCCCCTGCGTGGAGGGTCGCAATGCTATTTCCCATGGGGCAGGGTGGCATCAAGGAGCGGATGGGGGCAAGCAAGTGTAAATATGTACGTGTATATGTGTATGTGTATGTATGTATATATGTGTATGTTGATATGTATATATATGTACTGTGCATATGTGTGCAT
>JAYMFT010405256.1:0-18632 GCA_038088735.1 Panulirus argus | reverse complement strand
ATATATATATATATATATATATTCTGTTTTACTGATACATTTCTTATGCTAATATTCAGCGGCATTTGGTTTTCTGCCTCTCAAGATACTGGATTACCTGGTTCAGTTCCTGGGGAACCTGTCGACCACTCCCTTTCCCTCCCTGTCCCTCACCGCACTCCCGAGAGCCCTCCAACGAACCTCTCCCAAACCAACGTTAAGCTCTTCAGTGTGATTCAGCTCAATCATATTTCTTGCTTCTTTCATGGTTTTTATCTATTTTTTCCCCAGGAAAGTGTGAGGCAGTTACAGTATCGTGATTCTTGTATTTTACCCTTAACTTCAAGGGTTCTTCGTTGTTATTATAAGGTTACAGAGTCACAGTTACGTTATTTTACGGTTACGATGACTTAATTCTTCTTGTTCTCTGGTTACGGCGTGTCAGTCCTGTTATTCTAAGGTTCCATGTATCATAGTTCCGTTATTTAACAATTAGTGTCAGAATCCCCCCCCCTTTTTTTTTTTGCCATTCAAGTGTTACAGTTCTGTTATTCTACGGTACATAACAGCAAGAGTAACGTTGATAGTATAATACACTTGCTGTGGTACCTGACTGCTGGGTGGAAAATCAAATTCACAAACACATCTCCGGTGTTCTTTCAAAAAAGTCTCGACTCATCACAAGTGAAAGAAACGTTGCATTCACAGGAGGCTCCCCCACCCCACTGTTATACCCTCCTTCCGTCCTTCCTCGACATCGACCAACGGGGCTAATTATGCTGTTGTTAGTCTGTACTATTGTCTGTATCTTCTGAATGCTGGTCTTAAGTGTTCTCGATTGATTTGGTTCGTGTGTGTGTGTGTGTGTATATGTGTGTGTGTGTGTGTGTGTGTGTGTGTGTCAGCGTTGCAAGATGATTGTAGTATGTGTAATATTACTATTGAAATTAGATATGAACTTATCTTGAGGATATATATTATCTGATTCTCTCGTATGTCTTCAAGTGGAATTAGGATCTGGATCTGCTTAAAATGTCTCTTTTTGCGACGTGGTAAGTCTAGGCTAAAAGAGCAAAACATTTCACTCTGTTAATAACTATGTGTTTTAATTTTTGGTTAATTTCCTTGACCCCCCACCCCCACCCACCCCTTGAACACGAGGGTATACGACCCCTTAAGCACGAAGGTATACGACCTCTTGCGCAAAAACCATTGTAGAGTGTATGCCATGACATATACAGTATCTCAGTCAAATTAATTACTTGTCATTCTCAATATCTTGAATACATGTTTTCATCTCTTGAAAGTCTCTCCTTTAATGCCTTCTTTTCGTCTCCCTGAAATAAAGGTCTGGGTTACCATTTCTGTCTTCCACCTGATAACCTCATCATAGAACCATCAGGTCTTTGGTATCTGGCTTTCTCATGTCCTCCCATGTACTGCTCTGGTAGACCATTAGGTCTTTTGTTATCTAGCTTTCCCATTTATTCCCATGTACTGACCTAGTGGACCATCAGGTCTTTTTTGTTATCTAGCTTTTCCTTGAACTCCCATGTGTTGACCTCATCATAGGTCTTTCTGTTATCTGGTGTTCCCACATACCTCCATCTCCACTTCATGCAATACCAGCCCCCATACCACTTTCGTCATCTTGTTACATTCATTGGTTCAGACACACGTCTTATCAACGACTCCACCTTTATCATTTGTAATCACCTGAGTGCATACAACTCATAGGGCCCCCTGTAATTGCGTACTTGTAATCACGTATTTGTACTGTATGAGGAAGGAGTTTTACACTCATGGGAACCCATCCCTTCTGTATCTTTCAGCAAGTACTGTCACACTTCACATCTATATATAGTGTTTCTTTTTATAAATTTTGCAGCTTCATTTATATCGTGCCTAATACCTACTCTTTCATGTTTCATCTGATCAAATAACATTTCAAATATCATTTATTTTCTTTCCATAAAACCACCAAAATGAGTGGTGTGCCCCCATTCTGCTTCAAGTGTGTCCCCCACCCCATACTCAAAGCAGATATTGTGACTAACCTTCCTGGTGTTCCACAGGCTAGCTGGCAGCCTTCATGGTCCTCACGCCGCCTCCTGCCCTGCTTCACACCCATGCCTGGACACCTTCGAGAGGCATTTCATCCGCGTCCTCAACAAGGTGTACCAGACCATTGAGAAGAATGAGATCCGCCTTGCCGAGCAGGACCGTCGGGACACCATCAAGCTGGAGTGGCAGCAAGTGGCCCTTGTTGTCGATAGGTAGGTGGAAGGGAGTTTCCTTGCTTGTTCTTGAGAAAGAGAGGAGAGAGAGAGAGAAAGAGAGAGAGTGCTTGCTTGCTTACAATGAGATTTTGTGCAAAGGAAGGGCTAGCACATTGTGCTCACCACTTGAAAATGTAGAATTATGCAGTGGGAATAGTATGAGTTATGGGTTGTCAAATGTTGTGTACGAAATGGAGAGACTGTGTGTTTGTGGAATGAAATCCAACAACCCACTTGTAAGTGAAGCCAAATGAGGTACACTTGACAGCTACTAAAGTTCCAGTTCAAGGTGCAGGCATCAATGACGCTGAGAGAGACAGAGCCTGGGGTGAGGGAAAATTGGTAAGAAAGATTGTTTGTAGGTGATTGATGGGTGTGGTGGTAAGTGGGTGAGTTACTGGGAGCTTTCGAGGGTAAGAGTGAAAAGCAGAGTTCACGAGACATGGTTTTGTAGGTAACATTCAGTGGGTGTGTTTGTGTGTGTGTGTGTGTGTGTATGTTTTTAATCATTTCTTTTTTCCATATGAGGAGGATATTCTACACTGCTGGGATCCTATTCTCTGAAATGTTTACGAGTGTGTGTGTGAATTTATCTTTGTTGGTTTCTTAGATGAAAATATTGACCTTCAAGTTACTAATCATATGAAACTCAGGAGAAAGATAATTAAACGTGCTGTCATGGCACTTAATTAAGGTATTGATTATATCTGGTGTCACAGAGGTAGTAGAAGGATCTCCTGGATATTATGAGATGACAGAATGCAAAACAAGGTGGCCCCATGGATGGTCATTTAGATGCTGCTGGTGTTACTGCTGATGCCCACAAAGATAGTACTAGTGATACATGAGAATTAGTTCTGTTAATCAGGGCCAAAAGTAAAGATCATGCATTAATTATATACAAAATAAGGAAATTATAGATAGAATGTATTGCACAACTTGTACAATTGTGTGAGTGAGGTTAGATTGTCAGCTGAAAGAGATGCTTCACTGGCCCTAAGATGGAGTATTTCATATGATTAAGGAAGTGTTACTTTTCAAGGAACAAATAAATTCCTGTGGCCCACTTGTGTCAGGAAAGTGATATTAGGTGGCCCAGAATTATATTATAGGTAACTTGTAATTCTCTTGAACTAGACCTGTGGCACAGCTGGCAATTATACAAATATCACTGGGACACTCCTCCATCATGACTTGTCAGTTCCACAACTATTTTCAGCTTTCATAGATGTTAATGAGTTGCTGCTAATCATAGCTCAACCCTGTGAAGGGGCAGAGGTAAAGGGAAGTTATATATGTTTAAGATTTGAGTAAATGAATCATATTTTACAGTTATAATCGATTTATGGATACCTTAGTGATGACTTGAAGTTATGTTCAGAAATTTCATAGTGAGTTCCTTGGATTTATATAGATTAGTTACACGACTGAATTATAAGAATTCAGATACCTGGGAGTGGACATGGCAGTTATTAGAGCCATGGATAATGAAGTGAGACATAGGTTGGATAAGGGGCATAGGTCCTGGGTTGTTGAGGAATTTTTGGAAAGAGAAGCCATTGTCTGTGAGAGCAAAGAATGGTATGCTTGTAGTATATTAGTTCCAACGGTGTTGTATGGATGCCAGGCATGGGCCCTAGATGACAAAGTGCTGAAGATGGTGGATGTATTGGAAATTAAATGTTTAAGGACATTGTTTAGTGTGAAGAGCATTGATTGATTGAGAAATGATAAGGTAAGAGAGAGGTGTGGTAGTAATATGAATATTTTTGAGAAAGCTGAAGAGGATTTGATGAAGTGGTTTGGACATATGGAAAGAATAAGTTAGGAGAGGTTGACAAAGAAGTGAAAGGGACAAGGAAAAGGAGGGGACCTAATTAGAGATGGATGGATAGAGTGAAGGAAGTTTTGAGGGGTCATGGCCTAAACATGCAGGAGAACACAAACCTGCACGGGAGAGAGTGAATTGGAGCAATGTAGAATGCCATCACTGGACTGAACCAAGGCACACAAAGCAGTCAGGAGAAACCGTGGAAAGGTCTGCAGGGCCTGATTATTGGTTAGGGATTCTGGTGTCATTGCATTACACTTGACAACTAGAGAGTAGATGTAAGTAAATGAAACCATTCTTCATCTGTTCCTGGCATTATTTCAGGTACTTATGTATATATAAGCAATGAGTAATTTGAGGATGAGTTAGAGACTTTAGAAGAGAATGACCTTAAGGAAGCAGTTTTACTAACACATAATATTAGACTCAGACTCATCACAGTGCAGAGAGTCAGGACAAAGATTTACATAACAGATGAGACTGAATCAATTTTGGGAAAGATGGACAACGATGGTAGGGAAGATAGGATGAATCATGCAAACTGGGACAGGATGAAACTGAGAAGATTTGTAATAAAGAGGAAAAAACTGTGAATAGAAGAAGACAGAGATAAAACAGTAGAGAAAAAGTTCTTTAAACAGATATAGATGATAAAACTATTTACTGAGAAATACAGAAAACTTGGTTAAAGCTTTATGTAGATGTATATAGATTATAAACCGGAGGAGGAAAGTGGTGGTGCAGACAGGCATTCATATGTAGGTGATTTTATTATTTACTTGTGAATATGGGAAATTGTAGAACTGTGTACAGACAAATGGATGTTGACTGGGAAATGTAGAAATTACTCAGACTATCACCAGATTATGATAGAGCTACAGGTGTACATGTATGGTTTATAATACAGTAAAGCAATACAAAGTTATGAGCAGATATTAATAAAGATAGGAGAATTATATGAATACAGAAGCATACAACAGGAGGCTGATAGTTAAGAAATTTAATAAAGGAGATTGATAATAGTAGAAATGACAGAATTGTAGATTAGAATATTTACAAGAAATTTCTTTCCAAAGTATATAGGGACCGTCCAAGTTAAACCATCATAGATTTAGACAGACAAATAAAAAAGCCCAACCTACTTATCCCAGACTCCTGACTCCAACAGGAATTAAGATATAAAGGTTTAAAGGGTCTCCCTGTAGCTTGGTGATCAAGCAGACTTTTTAGGCCAGAAACTTGCAGAAACTGGAAAGAGTGTAATTACTGTCCAAAGTTGAGCAGTTACAGCTGGACCCATCAACTCTCAGGGAAGGAAATTGTTAATTACTGTTCCTGGTGATAACAAATTTCATTTTTGTTAAACAGCCACACATACTGTCTTATGAACCTTATCTTCTCCAGATGTATTTCAGACTTGGCTAACTAAAAAGTAAAACAGGTGAAGGATGTCATCAGAATTTAGCACTTGAATTTTGGCTGACCATACGTCTGTTGATAGTCATCCCTACCATTGTGTGTGTCATCCATAGTTTCACTTTACCATCAATATATCCCATTTTTTATTGCTGTGTGTTTGCAACATGTGTCATTAAGTGTTGATGTAACCTTTAGTGTCATTGTAATACAGAGTGTATATGTATACCATTATATTCTAACCAGTATTATTGGGTGTCTAAGTTATTCACTGTATTGTTTAAAGCATGTGTTATTTATAGCATGTAACATGGTATTTCATTGTCCTCTGACTGTTCTGTTATTTGTACTTTGTTATTTCCTACACAATTTTCAACCCGTTTGTGTGTCTGTTAGTATGAGTGAGTACTGCCTACATTATCTGTGTGTTACCCACAGTGGCTAATTAACTTTTTGTCATCACATTTTTATACAGCATGGGAAAAGCTTTCTACCTTTAAGGGTCCCTATCTTTTAGACTTTTTTTTTAGCATTAACTAGCTTTTTAAAACATATTTACACTGGCAACTTGTGCAGTCTCATTACTTACTCTAATCAAATCATCCACCATCGTTATGCTAAGACAGTACTTCTTTATCATCTCTCTAACAAGCTTCTTGCCTAGCTTTTAGTCATGGCCTCTGGTCACTCTGTCACTGCATCTCAGGAAAAAGCTGTTCTCTGTTAACATCATCCAGCTGAATTAGGAACTTGAAAGCTGTGATCAAGTCACCCTTCTCTCATCCCCTCAGTGTCTCATTTGTGTTACCCATTTCATATGTAACCCATGTATTTGTTACCCATTGTTTAAGTATCCACTGTAGTCAGGGTTAAAAATAGTATAAGCCATAGTGTCTCTATTTTCCTGCTTTTTTTTCTTTGTCCATTTTACTAATGATGGCTTTCTGTGAAGCCTTCTGTATATGTATTACCCATGAACGTGTTATCACAAATGTAGTTGCTTCCCAATGTATTTGTTTTACCCAGTGTGCGTGTATGTGTTATGGGGAGAGAGTTTTAATTTCATGTTGCCCGGTCTCTTAACCTTTTAAATATGTACCTTGTCTTAGCTCTTGTGTATGTATGTATACACACACAGACAGACGCACCAGCTGAAGCCAGGTGTGTGTGTGTTTGTGTTTCCACTGCTTATTCACTCCTCAAAGTTTTCACTTTATTCACATTGTGTTTGTAGTCCACAATACCTGAGGTACTCCCAGTATTATCCATAGTGTCTATACAACTCGCAGTGTTATCCAGAGTACCTTTGTTACTCATTTTATTTCTGTGTATTTTTAGCCTTACTGAGATTATTTGTTAAACCCTTAGCTTATGTGTTGTCTATAGCGTTACCTTTATCGTATGAGCTAACCATATTGTCTCTAACAATACATACCACCCATAATACCTATGTTTTAAGTGTTTTGTTTAGAATATTTGTATAGTCTGTAATGTCTTTATTTGTATTACCCATAGTGTTTGTCTCTATCAATTTCTATGTGATCCATGCTTTTGTTTGTTACTTAGAGTTGTACTTCAATGAATATTATTCATGTGTCTTTGTAACCCATTATATTGCTATCTGTATTACTCAAAATATCTGTTTTACCTTTGATGTTTATGCTGCCCAAATTGTTTGTGTTTCATGCAGTTTTCATGATACTCATAGTGATCCTATTACCATGTGAGAGGGAAAGGGGTATATGGTCACATACCTCCTCTGCCATAATTTTCTGTATCCTGTATGCACATATTAGTAGTAATAGTAATTGCATTAGCAACAGCAGCATTAGTTGTGGTAGCAACAGCAGCCTTGGTAGTAGTAGTAATAGTAGCAGCGATAGTTGTAATTGTAGTAGTAGAAGTAATATAGTTGTAGTAGTAGAGGTAGTAGTAGCATTTTCAGTAGTAGTAGTACCATTAGCAGTAGTAGCAGTAGTAATAGGAGTTGCAGTAGCAGCAGCAGTAGCAGCAGCAGCAAAAGAATTAGTTGTAGTAGTAACAATAGTAGTAGTAGAAGTATCAGTAGCATTGGTAGTAGTATTATTTATAATAGTAGTTGCAGTAGTAGAAGTGGTAATAGCATTAGTAATAGTGGTAGTAGTAGTGGTAATATTATATGTAATCCCAGTACCCCTTTTTTTTTCATGGGGCTCCTATAGCTTCAAGGCTATGCTACATCCAGTAGCAGGGAATTGATGGATTCCTCTTAGAGTGAAGAGTTTCTCAACATGATCCTATTCCTTTTTTGTCCACTGACAGTGGGACAACCTTGCCGAAGATGGCTTCTTGCTTCCAGCATAACCACATGCAGGTGGAGTCCAGTAACCATTTCATTGGCCCTGAATCAGTCCACTGACAGCAAGCCAACCAGTCACATTGCTCCAATTTCACTCTATCCTGTGCATGCCCTGTACCTCCTGCATTTTCATGCTTAGAGTTCTCAAAACCTTTTTCACTTCATCCTTCCATCTTTAGTTTGGTCCATCCCCCCAAGCTTCTCCTTGTCCCTTCAACTTCTTACACATATATCGTTTTCATCAACCTCTCTTCTCTCATTCTTTCCATGTGTTCAGATCATTTCAGCACACCTTCTTCAGCTCTCTCATCCATGCTTTTCTTATTACCACACCTCTCTTTTACCGTTTCATTTCTTACTCGGTTAACCCTTCTCACACCACTTATTGTCCTCATGCTTTTCATTTCCAATTCGTTCACCCTTTTTCGTACATTCTGAGAAAGGAAGGAAATGTGAGTTGAAGTATATAAAGTGTAACCAAAATCATGAGCTTGAATGGGTTTAGAGGTTGAAGAAAGAAGGTCAATTGAGAGAAGAGAGTAGACAATAGAAAAAAGTCTGTGAGACACCAGTGTTGATAGCATAAGAGGGAGAGGTCACTCCATCAGTGACTGCTATAGGGGACTAACTGAGAGGAAGTTATGAATCAGAGAACAAAGAGAAGCAGAAAAGCCTTAGGAAGGAAACTTAGAAAGCAAATACATATGCCACCCTCTTTCATATGCTTTTGAGATGTCTAGGGCCACAACAAAAGATTCAGCAAAGTTCCTGAGGGAGGAGGACCAGACGTGAGTCACACAAGAGAAAAGGCCACCTGTAACTTTGCACTGTGAAAGCTATATTTGTGATCAGAACCTAATTGTCATTCTCACTTGAGTGAGGTAGTGTCAGGATCAAACGAACAGTGGCTTAATTTTCTTGCATACAGTCTCTAGTTGTCCTGTACGGTCTACGGCCTTCAGATTCTACTATCAACAGCCAAACCCTAAAGACTAAGTCATAGTTGAACTAATTATGATCAGTTACTATAAAATGAATCTTTCCTAAAATGCACGAGTTAGCATGCTGCACCTAAGGTAACTGTCACCATTTTGTTTCATTCTAGTAGTAATGACTAATTGTACCTGAATTTTTATTTTCTTGAATTTAGATCTGTACTCCATTGAATATATTGTAACTGACAGACAAGATTGTATCTAGCTGGTTGTTATATGCATTACATAATACTTAGCAGATTTTTTTCATAGCTTGTATTTGCATTTTTACATCTCTATTTGTAAGATGTAAATGGTATGATCTCTGAATACGTACAGGAGTTCAAACATAACTTATACTTTTTTCCATATCATCTTCTTTGCAATTAAGATGGTCTTTCTTCTTCTTCACCTTTATCATCTGTCCATCACTTCCCATTCCTCACTGATGTCATGTCTCCTTTTGTTCCTCACTGATTCTTGACTTCTCACTTCCTCGTTTATACTTAGCCTCCTTGGATTCTTCATATGCGTTTATATTTCCTGGAATCCTTGCTGATGGCCAGCATCTACAAGTTCCAGAGTGATGTTTAGCCTTTCTCAGGTTCCTGCCTTATGCCTAACATCCTTGGTATTTATTACTGGTGCCTGGCATCTTCTTGTTCTTCACAGATGCTTAGCCTCAACACGCTCATGACTCATTCCAAGCTTCCGCCTTTCCCAGATATTTTTTCTTACAGATGTTAAACCTCATTAGGTGCCTAGCACCCCAGCTCCTCACTGACATCCAGCCTTCTTAGATTCATCATTAATAGTTAACCACTCCCGGTTGCCCAATCATGTCTATCCTCCTCAGGATCCTTACTAATTCATAGTCTGTCTAAGTTTTTGACACATGTCTTGCCTCCCAAGGTTTCTCATTGATGTTTGACCTAATCAGGACCCTGTAAAGCTTGGTCCATTGCCAGGTCCTTGTGTGACAGCTGACCTTCACAGGTCCTCTCATATGTCTAGCTTCTTTAGGTTGAGTTTCTCCTTGATGCTCTTTATCCTTAGGTTCCTCTCTGATATCTAGCCTTTTCAAGTTGTTTTGTGATGCCTAGCCTCTTCAGGTTCCCCTGTGATACCTAGACTCTCAGGTTCCTCTCTGATGCCTTGTCTCTTCAAGTTCCAGACTAATATCTTGCCTCAATAGGTTTCTCTGATGCCTCACCTCTTTAGCTTCCCCTCTGATGCCTTACTTTTTCAGGTTCCTCTCTAATGCCTTGCCTCTTTAGCTTCCTCTCTGATGACAAGTCTCCTTTTATTCCTGTCCGAAGCCCAGCCTCCTGAGGTTCCTCACTCTCATCAAGTTTCTACAATTTCCTGTGTGACACATAAGTTTCTTAGCTTCCTTTATGGCACTAATCTCCCTGGTTTTCCATCTGACACCTGGCCTCAGTAAGGCTCTTCCTCTAAGATGCAAAGCCTATTCAGGTACCTCATTGATGTTTGGCCTCATCAGGTTCCTTTCTAATGCTTGGTTTCCCAAGGGTCCCTCACTGGTGTCTATAACATCCCCAGCTTCCTGGCTAATGATACCCAGCTCTTTGGTTCTTCAGTGACCCCAAAAGCTTCCTTAAGCTCCAGCTTGACATCTAGCCTTGTAAAAATTTCTCTATGATGTCTAAATTCCTCAGGCCCATCTCTGACTCTTAATGGCCTGAAGTTCTAAGCCTCCTCAGGCTAGAATGTTCAAGTTCCTCATTATTGTTTGGCTTTTTCAGGTTCCTTATTCATGCTAATCCTACTCAGACTCTTGAATGACATCAAGATTCCTCATTTTCCTCTTTGATGCTAAGCCTTGTCACATTTCTCTCTGATACCTAGCCTCAGGATTCTGTTTGGCACTTAGTCTTCTCGGGATAGACACATAGGTTTCTCAGTCTCTTCATCTATCTCATAGTGTCCTCTGTTTCTCCTCGGTACTCGGCCTCTACAAGTTCCTCAGTAATGCTTAGGTTCCTCTAGTTTCTTGTTTGACACAACCATCTCAGATTCCTCTCTGACACCTTGCCTTCTTATATTCCTCCCTGATAGCTCCTGTTTCACATCTGGCCAACTTGGTTTCTTCTCTGATACCAAGTTTCTTCAAGTACATAATTGATGCCTGCCCACCTCAGGTCACTCATTTATGCCTTAGCTCCTTAGGTTCTTGTTTGACGCTGAACCTTCTCAAGTTCCTCACCGATAAGTGAGTCTTCTTGGGTTCCTTTTTGATATCTGTCCTCTCAAGGTTCCTTCCCAGTGCCTTTCCTCCCCTGGTTCCCTCCCAGTGCCTTTCTTCCTCAGGTTCCTCCATGCATCCAAGAAGCTATCCTAAGTCCCAGTTTGATACCTGATTTCCTCCAGATTCCTCTCTGATGCCTAACCTCCTCAGGTTCCTGCTGTGGGTGTTCATCATCGCCACCATCGGTGCCACCTTCGGGATCCTCTACAAGTCCCCCCACACTAAACTCTTCACTGTCTGACGCCCCCGCGTTCACTCCACTCTTGCTTCTGCACCACCACCACCACCACCACCACAGCCACTCTTGCACATCGTCAGTAGGTACTTTGCATGACACCATCACACTTTTCGTAGCCTGCATAGGGCTACCTGTAGCTTGGATGGGTCTGATCAGAGCCTGCTGAGACTACCTTTAAGCTAGTAGGAGCAACCCATAGCTTGACGGGATCTGTACATAGCCTGGCTGGGGTTGTATCCTAGCTGGGACTGCTTCTAGCCATGACAGAAGTTTTCATGAATTATCTGGGACTATTCAAGCTACCTAGGGCTATTCATAGCTTCACTTGCACCTGGAAACAACACTCATAAACTTATACATATTTGTGTTTTAGGTGCTTCCCCCTTTTGAAGAGTTCCAGTAGTATAGCATGTAGTTCCATGCATGAGCATCTGCATTTGTTCAAGTATATGCACTTAGGCCAAGATATAAAGTACAGTGTTCATGGAAGCAAACTGGAACTTGATATTGGTGTTCATAACTTACACATTTACATTTTCATAAGTTAGTCCTCAGCCTGTGACATCCACAGGTTCAGCAAATAAGATGTGACCTGATCCTGTGTAGCTGAAATTATTAGCAGTTCATATATCAGTGAAATGACAGCTTTTGGCCATGTCAAGAGGGTGTAGCATCATGAGCTTCCATATTTAGATATTTATCTTGGGTTGAGTTTCTGTTGTCGGTTTTAACAGAGGAAAACTTATTAGATACTCAAGTCGAATTCCATTCAGTTTTACCTATCATTCAGTTAAGTTGTTCCTTTTGAGATGCTGAAACACAAAATCCCACTTAGCTGATAATAGCAATCGAATTGGTGTAATAGTATTTAGATTTTTGACACATTATTGATAAAGACCAGTATATAAGGTCCTGATATGTCATTGTTTTAAGGGATATAATATCTGCATTCTATCATAGTTTACAGAAGTCTTGCTGTAATGATTTAGAAATTTTCTCTAGTAAATAATTTGCATGTGTATGTAGCATCCTAATGGATTCTTTTCAGTTTGTGCTAGACTCTGTTATAGTTATCAGTTGTTTTAATCAAGTGCTAGTTATTACATATCTCAAAGAACCCTGTACTATACATTATGGTTCATGTATTCTTGATGCAGTTAGAAACACTCATAGCTGGTTAATTAACAAGAGAAGAATGATTGTACTGCTAAATTTCACCCCTCATTGTTTGTTATTTTGTACATCCTGTCAAAATTTTCTGTTTGTAAGACATGCCATTATAAACTAAATTGAATTCTCCCCATCTCAAGGATTCCTCTCAGATGAATTTCATTTATGAATATCCCAAGCAGGAGAATGGTTACTAAACCATACACCATGTGACTGCAACGTTAAGAGGACATTATCTGGCTCACCCACCTGATGCCAGAATTGTCTGAGCATGAAGATTCTTGTTTTTAATCAACTTTCTTGGGAGAAGACACTCACAATATCATTGATTTCCAGGTTTTTGTTATGGATCTTCATCATTGCCACCATCAGCACTACCTTTGGCATTATGTATATGTCGCCTCACACCAAGCTCTTTACAATGTAGAGAAGGTCTCCATGTGCCAGTACCACTTCACTGCTACTGAAACACTCAAGGATGCAACCTCGCCATTCTAGGACCACCTCACCACCACCCAGACACTCCAGGATGCAACCTTACCATGCTAGCACCACCTCACCACCATGCCAGTACCTTCTCACTACTACCCAGACACTCCAGGATGCAACCCCACCATACCAGTATCACTTTACTGCAACCAAGACACTCTAGGATGCAACCATTTCTACTAGTACCACCTCGCCACCATGCCAGTACCACCACACTTCTACCCAGACCTTCCAGGATGCAACCTCACAATCTCTTAGCCATGTGATGGTACTCTAGAATCTTACTCCAGCATTCCTTCATCACAGAGAAAAACCTTAAGACCAGAAAAGTAACCCTAAGATCTCCACTCTTTGCCGAGCCTTCACAACTTGACTCTAGGATCTGACTCAATGCCCTTCTGCTCTAGTGTATTAGGGACCTGAAGTTATTAACCCTTCCAACATGTATATAGACCTCAGGACTAATATGAAAGAAAACTCTTTGTATGTGATACAAGCAGTTGCTCACCCTGTAGAAGGCCTTCAGTACTGCTCTCACTTCTAATTTCCACAGGCAGTTGATCACCAGCTGGCAGTGTATACTCGTATGCGTGACAGACTGTTTCTTGTTTAGAAAAACTATTCATAATTGTTCCCCCAGGAATCTCAGTGCTAATAATTATCACCCTGGATGGATGGAAATGGGTGCAACCTTAAGAAAAATATAAAAAAATGAAGAATTTTGTAATAGAAAAGCAAAAAAAAAATAGATTTTTGATGAATTTCATGAATGGATTTTTTCAAGCATATCCTGTTGTTTTCCTGTTTTACCAGGGGACTAGTCAGAAACCAAAGCTGAAACAGATATACAGCAGAGCAAAAAAAGTGTAAAACTTATGCATTGCTTGTGTGTCAGATTGAAACAAAGTAGGATAGAGTATTACTTAGAATGAAGCAACATTTTAAACAGCATTAAGAAAAATAATCCTAGATGAAGAATATGTATGTGATAAGGTACTAACAAGCTTACTTCTGAATTTGAAGATATTTGTGTAAACCTAAGGAACATAGAGTTTTCCTTGTAGAGGTATTATGTATCCCCCTTTTAGAAACAGTGGATGTGACTCATTATGACAAAGAATGGTATTTATTTTGACATATTACAAAATAATTGATATTTGTTGTGACCTTTACATGGAAAACAATGGTATTTATTGTATCTTTAATATGGCAAAGAATAGTATTTTGCTTTGACCTTAATTTGAAAAAGAGTGATATTGTTGTGAATTTTAATATTACAAAAAACAGTATCTGTTTTGATCTTGATATGACAAAGAACAGTATTTTGTTATCTTACTGTGAAGCAGAATGGTATTTGTAGTGACCTTAATATGACAAAGGTTATTATTTGTTTTATTCTTAATATAACAAATAGTGGTGTTTGTTGTGACCTTAATATGACAAAGAATTGTATTTGTTTTAAGTTTAATATGATAAAAAATTGTATTAGTTGTGACTAATATTACATAGAAGGATATCTGTTGTGACTTTGATATGACAAAGCACGGTCTTTAATATGACTCTAATATAGCAAAGAATAGTATGCTTTTGCAACCTTAATATGACAAAGAATAGTATTTTGTTGTGACCTTAAAGTGACAAAGAATTGTATTTATTATGACTATATTACAAAGAATAGTGTTTTGTTGTGACTTTGATATAACAAAGAATTGTATTTGTTGTAACCTTGATAAGACAAAAAATAATATTTTATTTGTGAACTTGATATGACAAAGAATGATATTTGTTGATATTATGAATCGATGTCTAACTTGATAATACAAGTTATGCTTTCATTTGCATGTTAGAAAAGCTGCTAACTGTGCCCCCTTTTTTTTACTAGTAACTTTCATCTACCTGCCAGTACATTTCTTACAAGTGGACTAGTCAAATTAGCTTCAGCATTGATAGTAAAATTGTCACTAGCACAATAATTGTATGAAATGCTGTATACTGTTTATATTTTAGACCACAGTATTGTACCTAATACTGAGGGGTGTGTGTGTGTGTGTGTGTGTGTGTGTATCACTCTGCCTGTTCAGTTTGTATATTGAATAGCTATTACATTGCTAGCATCTTTGAAAAGTGACATCTGTGCATTAGTGAAACTACAGTTAATGAATTAGTTCAAAGCTTGCTGTGCACGTCCCAGAGTGCCATTAGCACCTAGTCCATCATAAATGTCTTCAGTATACTAGTGAAACTGATAAGGATCTTAATCAGATTAACACCTCACAGAGTACTAACAGTCTGAGCACTACTGATGAAGTGATCATGAGTGCTCCAGTAAGGTTACCATAAAAAAATTACATATCAAAGTTTATTATCAATACATTAGAGAATTGTATTAATCTCAAACAGTGGTGTTAACCCTTTAAAGGGTTGTAATTAGAACACTGTCAACTGCAGATGTTAAAATGTTGTTAGATATAAGAAAAAAAATGTTTAGAGAAGGAAAAACACCTCACTTTTGCAGTCACCAAGTGTACGAGTATTTGTAAATTTTCTGTGTGAGACCCAATATTGAAAACTAAACAGAAAAGAAATTTATGTGATACTTACCTCTCATCAGCATACCTGAACACTGTCTTCTCTGTCTGTACTTAAAGCTTTGTATATGTTAAGGCTACAGTCTACAGCACATGCATGTAATAAGTAGCCATTAACTTTAGTATTAATATGTACATATACTAGTTTGTAGCTGTTGTATAATTATCTCTCATACTTGCAGTTTTATCCTTTCATTTGCATATACTGTATTAACTGATGTATCAGAGAACAGATTTAAGAGCAAAATATCCAGAAGGGATGCAGGCTGGAGCTGAGGAAGTTCCTGTGACATACTGTAGTATTCCACTGTGTAGTTGCTTATGTCATCTGAAGAATGTGTTATTGTTGATTAATATGTATGTTTTAAAGATGCTTCAGGAAAGTTTAGCAAGCATATTATGTACATTATATTATGTAGAAGAATTCAGAGAGGTTTACTACTTTTCCCATTACTTTCCTACTCCAGGATCCCCCTCCATGGGGCTCCTGCAATGCTTAGGAAGCCAGAGATGTCCACTGTGTGCGACCACAGGTTAAGTATGGTGATGTGTGTGTCTTTGTGGGGTGAGCACAGGACCATTGTGGAGTATTCATATAGTGTCTTCTGAGTGTAGTGCTGGAAAGATGGGTATGTCCAGAACATAAACGAGAAAGGATTACTCATCCATGGCTGGGTGTGTAATTTCAGCTGAGGCATTGGTTTTAAGGACTGGATTGAGAGGGCAGCTCTTTAGTGTTTGTCATGTATTTGTTTTGTTAATGTAACATTTGTTGGGGAAGGGGCTCTGTAAAAATAGATTCCTGATATGTTGGGGTTGGTGGTTGGTTATGGATGGTTTGGATGGGAAGGGTCCATTGCTGCTGCAAAGAAATCAGTGCAGAGCATATTGAGGTGAAATTGTATTGAAAGCAATTTTGTTTCATTTTTGCAGATTTTGAATATTTGTGGTTCCTAAACAGCTAGTAATTGATCTGAGTGCTCTGTTTTATGGGGTAAATATCATGTGTGTGATGTATGTGATACCCAGTATTGGTTAGAGTTTTGTTTAGTGGGAGTGGCTGACCATTCAGGGTGATGTGACAGTGCAGGTTTGTTTCATGTCTGTCAGGGGTTAAGAGGATGGCAGTTGAATTCTATGGTGATGCAGATATCATTTTGATGAGCCATTGTTTCAGTTGTGTAAGGTAATGTTGCATGTTTGTAGTTAGATGGGTAGTGTAAGGATGCTGTAAGGTCATGTGCATATGATATGCAAGAGGTGATGAGATGTCATTTAGGAAGAAATTGAAGAGCATAAAGAACATTTCCTTGTAAGGATGGTGGTTGGGATTTAATGAAAAAGAAAGCTGTAGCATCAGTACTTTTTTTCCACATCAGTGTAGGAGAGGGAAAGCTGTAACCAAGTAACTGACAATTTATGTTAATCAAGATGTAAAACAAATCCATATAAGTGAGTTGTAATTCTTTTCTCTAAGATTTATGAGATACTTGTTGTTTAAACCTCTGAAAGTTTATACACGAAGAGGATTCCTTATGGAGAGAGAATTTTTTCACCCAGGATGATGGAAAATGATAGATTATATTCTTGCATTTATTAACAGAGTGCTTGCCAGCTTTTTTGTCATTTAAGTAATACACAGAAAATAGAAATATTTATACAAGTCTTAAAGACTGAAAATTTTATTCTCTATAGATTTGTTATCATGAGAATTCATGGGAACGTAGTGTAATGTGACTTTCAGCTCACATTGTAATATAGACTAGTAGATATATTTTTGTCTTGTTGGTAGAAGAAGTATTAATAGTTTTGATTACAGAATAAAGTAAGTCTGATCATCCATTTTAAAGTCAGAATAAGCACAACTTCATTGTTCTTTGTTGTGTTTGATAATGAATTTGCAGGAGTACTGTGCATCGGTATGAGTAATTGTAGTACTGTTATAGATATCAAGCCAGTAGGTGTCATAAGTAAAATGTGCATGTCTAATGCAATATATCAGTTTAGTGTACTGTTGATACAGTGCAAGGTTGGGCTTTGCTGTGTAGGCATTTTTCGTCAGTTTGAAGGAATGTAGTATGGCATCGTATGGTTTGGTGTGGCACAGAATAGTGAAGCACAAGAGAGAATTGGTTTAAGATTCATGAAAATCTCTGAGAACAAAGAAGCCTCTGCTTTCTGTGTTACATTGAAAATATCACTTTTCTCTAGGTAACTGAAGTCTCCCCTTGCCTGCACATCACTCCGCACTGATCATGATCATGATAATTACGTGATAAATACATAGCTGGATATATATATATATATATATATATCTTACACTAAAACCTGCCCAGATATGATGATTACATTTCTTTTAAGAAAATATATCAAGAAGTGTAATCACTTTTAAATGGGAGTAAGGCACTTGGATTAATGATTTCCATCAAAGCTGTTACCATCGTTGTCAGCCATTGAAAATGGAACTACTTAACATCCAGGATAAGGACAGGTAGTCTGCAATGACTTTGTATAGTACTGGATGACACACATGCATTTACATCAGTGTTAAAGATGAATTTGGAGCAACAGAGGAGATCTGAGACAGAAGTTCTCGTTTCATGAAGATTTGGTATGTTGTAATGTCACCTTCTGCTAACGTCAGTGATCCACCTTCCTGAAGGACAGTGACAACAGATGCTCTTCCAAGAGGGTATGGGAAGGAACAACACTAGTCTGAAGACTTCCATATGGAACATCACCAGCCTCTGAAGACTCCCATATGTTTAAATTTTGCCCCATCGAACGAGTGTCAGTGTCTGCTGTTGTTAAAAATGCACATTTTTCATAATTGTTTACCACAATTCATGTAGCTCACATGTGTTGTCAAGAAATCCTTCTTGAGGAGACAAATATTTCACCAATATATTCTGGGAGATAGCTTCTGATTAACTACTTGTTGAGTTAGACGTATCTAAGCAACATGTAAATTTCGGGCTAGAAGTTTTATATATATATATATTTTTTTTTTCATACATATTCGCCTTTTCCCGCGTTAGCGAGGTAGCGTTAAGAACAGAGG
>JAYMFT010405245.1:0-18633 GCA_038088735.1 Panulirus argus | reverse complement strand
TCTCTCTCTCTCTCTCTCTCTCTCTCTCTCTCTCTCTCTCTCTCTCTCTCTCTCTCTCTCTCTCTCTCTCTTTGCGGTGACCTGAGATTAGTTCTCAAAATTTTGATTAACTCTACAACGTAAATCACGAAGATCATTTAGAGATGTATGAGATTCGATTATTAGAAAAAATGCAATAAATCTAGATAAAAGAAATGTCACAGTGATATAGGTTGTGTTGAGCACTGGAAGAAATTACCTCGCTTTTCGCTGTCCTCATAACTTTTGCGTCATCTACAAACATTTTCAGGCAGGAGCCCATACTATCAGGCAAGTCATTTACATAAATCAAATAAAATCAAATAGAGTAATGGTCCCAGAACAGATCCCCATCGCGTTCTTAGTTCCCTTTGACTTAGGAACTCTTCTATTCATCGAAGGAGTCTATCCCTTACTACTACCTGGTGTTCTATCTCCTTAATCCCCTTCCCACGTTGTACAGGGTCAAATGCTTTCTTGAAGTCTAGATGCAAACAATCCACGTCTCCTTTGTCTAAAATCAGGTTCACTTTCTCGTGAAAGCGCAAGAGGTGCGATACCGTGTTGTCCTTTAACTTTACAGACCACACTCGTCAGGGAAGCCGGTCTTTAGTTCGACGCCACTTTCCATTCTCCTTTCATATGTATGATATTTGCATTTCTCCACTCCCTTGGCACTCTGCCTTTCTCCAGCGACATCCTGAACGACATTTCAAAAGGTCTGTCAAGTGATTCTGCTCACATCTTCAGCACATATGGTGAAATTTCATTCGACCCATGAGCCTTGTATGGGTCAAGACACTTCAGCATTCTGTTAACATCTTTTCTAAAAATCTTAAGGCTTTTTAAGACCTCCCAGTTTTTGTTAGGGCTAGATTTTCTTCCGCTGTGAAAGTACTACTTAACTTGTCATTCAGTTTTTCACATATTACATCATCCTTTGCAACTGTTCCCTTTGAATCTCTAAGCTTAAAGTAGTAAGCTTATTAGGTAGAAGGCTGTTGACAGCAGCCGCCCAGGGTGGTGCTACCGTCCTGACTGAGGAGCGTTAAAATGGTGCCTGAACCATTCTACGCGCTCCATGTTAGGATTCCTGGTCTTACTGTCCGTCCCATCAAAACGGGACTACTGGGCTAGTCCTGCTATCTTCTCCTTACGAGCACATAAGTACTCTTGCCAACTCCTGTCTACTCAAACATTTTTAAGCATAATCATGATTGAGTCCAACAAACTATGGCTCCTAGTTCCCGGCATCATGAAGTCCTAAAAATCTCCGGGTTTCCTCCTGACTCTGTTACCAATGAGAGGGTCTCTGACAGTAGTAGTACCGGCCCCTACCAGACCTTTCCTTCTCTGTTAGACCTTCCTCTTTTTCTGTTCACTATACCAACATTCGTGGTCTCTCTAGTAACTTCTCCTCAGCTGAACACCATCTGTCCAGTACCTCTCCTAATATCTTGCTTTTCTCTAATGCACAGTTGTCTCATAATGTTCTCACTAGTCCCTTTTTTATGTCCAGCTATAATCTCCACTCACGATTCCGATTCAAGGGTGATGTTTGTGCTTATTCCAACATCAATACACCTGTTGCACGCCTCAAAGACTTTGAGTCCCCAAACTTTGATGTTATGTTGCTCAAGGAATGTCTCCCAACTATTCCACTTTTCCTCCGTTTCTCTTATTGTCTCTTAATTCTACAATTCTATATCTTTCTTCGACTTTCCAAACTCCTGCCATGAGACTGTGGCATTCTCTCACCCACATGCCGAGATCCTCTAAGTAGGGAATTTCAACGTTCACCATAGAGAATGGTTGAATTCCTCCCCTTAAGATGGTGGAGGGATTGAAGCCCTCACGTTCTCCATTCTTAGTGATTTGGAGCAAATTATCTCCCACCCTAACCATATTCCTGAACGCTGTGATCATTCTCTTAATATTCTGGATCTGTTATCCACCTCTGGTCCAAAGCTGACTGGAATAACTCGCGTAACTTCTTTTCTGACTTTCCTTGAGTAAATTACTGTCTCTTATGTGGTGATGCTTCTGTTTCGGCTTAATGACAACAGCGATGTCGTTACTACTACTTCTAATGACAAATACAAACACAAGCAGCTATAGATTCTATCACATTTATGCAAGATGAAAACTGAATGACTGTGGCAGAGATGAGAATTTTTTTGCTGTTCGCTGCAGGAATGTGATCTCATCTATAAATGAGATCAATACTCTTAAATCATATAACGAAAAATTATGAAGAGGACCATAATTAAAGGAAATTTATGTTGCTTCTTATGTGAGGAAATTTGTGTTTATGTTGGTATGTGGTACGTGCCTTTCTGAGTACACTGATGAAAACACCTGAAACATATGACGTCAGGTATACACACCTGGGCACCCTGCTGATGACATAAGATCACCCACAAACACACACACAAACACACCTGGGTTACCTGCCGAAACACACAGATGGCACACCTGGTTATCCTGCCCAGCATTAACCAACAAAGAACAGCTGGGACGCTGACATCGTCCAACTATCAGAGGCACAAGAAAGGCATTTGGTAATAATGAATGTTGTTATGGGTTAAAACTTTATATATCAGATGTTTATCTTTGGCTGGTGGTTAAGACGAGGGTGTTAGTATTTCTTTTTCTTTGATTTTTTCTTTGAATGAAGAGAGAACCAGGAACCAGTCTCCCGTATTTTCCTTTTACTGAACTAATGTTAAGTACAAGAAATCCATTAGACTTGTGCCGGCAACTCAGACGAAACTAAACAACGTAGATATAATTCTGGGACGGTGCTGAGTCGAAGGCTTAGAGCAAAACATCAGGAGAGGTAAAGAAACGCTGAAGGACAAATGATGCCAAGGAGTAGGAAGAGGAGGAGGATGTGTTTGTGGGAGTAGGTGACTTAGGAGATGGAGAGGAGGCGTTGGGACGGAGGAAGAAATAAGGAAAAGAGTAAGAGGAAGAGTTGAGTAAAAGGAGACAGAAAGCATGTAAGGAGGTGGCTGAGGAGGTCGCACAACCTGTCCTGCTCCTCACTTATCCTTTCCTGCTACTCACACAACCAGTCCTGCTTCTCATACAACCCGTCCTGCTTCCTCAAACAACCCGTCCTGCTCCTCACACAACCCGTCGTCTTCCTCACCCAACCTGTCCTGCTCCTCACGCTTCCACCTGACACACCAGCACATGGCACACAGACTCTAAATGCTGCAGGATGTGAGGGATAACGTATCCTGCCTTTAAGCAGTCCATGTAAATCCCACCAATTACCCCAGCTGTTGCCCTGCTACTGGACACCTCCAGCTGTAATTGTCGTGTCATTCCCCTGATCCCGGTGATAAACCACATCCTCGCTGTCTTCCCAGCGCTCACCTTGACTCCTGGCCAGCCATTCCCCTGGTCCGAGGGACTGTCAACTGCCCCATCCTCTCCTTAGCACCCTTCCAGCCCACTAAGAAAACCCGATTCGAGTGAGGATGGCGAGTCTGGAAGAACAGCAAATTAAATGGCTTTTTATTCTACGTCCATTGCCGTGTGTGAATGCAATCTTCTGGACTTTCATTACTTTTCTTTTTTCAATCTTAACGCGTAGTCTTTGTTCGCTTCGGGAAAGCAGATAGGATTTTCAAAGGATTCCTTCTAAGATTTCTGTTAAGGATATCAGAGGAAAGGTCTCGCCTCAAGATAGTCGATAGAGAAGGCATTAGATATGATAGCTAAGAAGTTGTAGAAAGAACAAGTAATAAAGAAATGAGACTGATGTCCTTATTCACATAGACTTGTTATCTTATTTCATTCAGAGTGTGAAGATGTTTGCTGGAGCCCATCAGATCCATAAACATGAGCACTGATAACATAACCACATATCTCAAGATATAAATCATTTCTTGTGCAAATCCTTGGCAGGGGCTGATGACGCCTCGCTCGGGTGATTTATGTATCCATAAGCAACAGCTGGAGACGACCTCGTGGGCCAGCGGGGAAGAGGAAGGAACTATCTATCGCTCCCTTTAGTGGGAATGCGTTTTCCCTGCGCATGACCCGGGTGTTGGGTGACAAGGGTAAGAGCTTTAGTACAGCGGAGGTACAGCAACACATTGGTGTCATCTGGTAGTGACGAACATCACAGTAATTGTAAGCCATGATAGTGAACATCATGAGAAGTCAGCGAGTGGCAACAGAACGGAGGCTGCTGAGGTACAACAGGGTGGCGGTGAGAGATATATGTGAGTTAACAAGCTGGTGAAAGCAGTTCAGGGATGGTGGGACCGTTATGACACGACTGTTGCTTGCCCTACACCGCTTAGTTTTGGAACTCTTTACCCTTCTCAAGCCCTCCCTAACAGAGATTCAGAGTGGTTACGAATACGACAGAGGGAACTGAAGTGCAGGAAGAGGCCGCGAGAGGTTTCTGTGTCACTTCGAAATGAACGGTATCGCTAACCAAATTAGTCAACATAATGTAGTATTCACAGCACCAAGCAGTAGGAACTGTTTGCTCCTGCAGAATGTACTTTGCTTATTTCATATAATACTCATACGGCTGTCTCTACACCTAGCCAGTGAAGCATCTCTCTGATCTCTAGTGAATGATTTTCTAATAGACTATTTATGCTTCATACAGTTTCATTCGTCAAGAACTAACTTTTCAGCACATACAGTAAGAACCTCTCTGCAGTTCGTGTGTATCCGTCTGCAAAGCTTTGTCCTATCATCATCTATACACTCTACCACTGTGTCTGTCTATTATCATTACTCCATTAATGCCTCTCCCACAAACAACCTCGAATGAACTGTTGGCGCTTTAATTCCTTTGTATTTGTAGACCCAGTTTCACAGTGTGGATCCAGTACATATTCTAAACATATCACTCAAATACGTCGTTAACATTCCCAATATATTAGAATTAAACTTGGGCTACCACACATATATAACTGCTACTTACCTTTTCACTTTGCAAGGTTCATTCCTTCAGACATCAGTTTCTTTTTCAGTCATTCAAATCGTTTAAAAGTGATAGCCCGAACTTAGTGTACAAATATATTAGAGATCCTGAGTTTAAAAATGTTTATTATAGACAGTAAGGTCAATGATGTACTCTGAATATACAGTCTCGAAAAAAGAAAACAAAAAATACTGACTTATCAATCAATACATCGCCATGTCGATGCAACGATATTGCTTTGAATAATGAAAAAGAAAAGAAAAACGATATGAACCAATAAACATATAACCATTTCCCCTGTTACTGAAACATGAACAATGATTATATAAGATGGTGTACTTGACAATGTAACCCGAATGTAAAGGGAACTCCCCGCATGTCGGTCGGTTGGTTATCTGGGTTTTAGTTCTATAGACTGCCCTAGCCCCTGGTGCAAAAACCTACCCTAGATCCTACCCCCCTGGTGCAGGAACCTACGCAAGATTATACCCCCTAGTGCAGAAACCTTCCACAGATCCTACCCCCTGGTGCAGGAACCTTCCCCAGATCCTACCCCCTAGTGCAGAAACCTTCCTCAAATCCTACCCCCTAGTGCAGGAACGTACCCCAGATCCTACCCCCTGGTGCAGGATCCTAACCCAGATCCTACCCCCTAGTGCAATTCTAGGCCAGATCCTACTCCCTGGTGCAGGAACCTATCCCAGATCCCAGCCCCTGGTACAGGAACGTATACCAGATACTTCCCCCTGGTGATGGAACCTACCCCAGATCCTACCCCCTGGTGCAGGAACCTTCCCAAGATCCTACCCCCTGGTGCAGGAGCCTACCCTAGATCCTACCCTCTAATGCAAGAACATACCCCAGATCATACCCCCTGGTGCAGGAACCTAACTCAGATCCTACCCCCTAGTGCAGGAACCTACCACAGATCCTACCCCTTGGTGCAGGAACCTATCCCAGATTTTACCCCCTTGTGCAGGAACAAACCCCAGATCCTACCCCCTAGCGCAGGAACCTAGCCCCGATCCAACCCCTAGTGCAGGAACCTACACCAGATCCTACCCCCTGGTGCAAGAACCTAGCCTAGATCTTACCCTCTGGTGCAGGAACCTACCACAGATTCTACCCCCAAGTGCAGGAACCTACCCCAGATCCTACACCCCAGGTGCAAGAAACAAGCCCAGATCCTACCCCCTGGTGCAGGAACCTACCCCAGATCCAACCCCCTGGTGCAGGAACCTAACCCAGATTCTACCTCCTGGTGCAGAAACATACCCCAGATCCTACCCCGTGATATAGGAACCTCCCCGGGATCCTACCCTCTGGTGCAGGAACCTATCTCAGTCCTACCCCCTGGTGCAGGAACCTATCTCAGATCCTATCCCCCTGGTGCTGGAAACTAGTCCAGATCCTACCCCCTGGTGCAGGAACCTATCCCAGATCCTACCCCCTGGTGCAGGAACCTACCCCAGATTCTACTCCCTGGTGCAGGAACCTACCTCAGATTCTACCCCATTGTGCAGGAACCTACCCCAGATCCTACCCCCTGGTGCAAGAACCTAGCCCAGATTCTACCCCCCGGTGCAGGAACCTACCCCTGATATTACCCCCTGTTGGAGGAACCTAACCCAGATTCTACCTCCTGGTGCAGGAACCTAACCCAGATCCTACTCCTTGGTGCAGGAACCTATCGCAGTCCTACCCCCTGGTGCAAGAACATATCCCAGAGCCTACTCCCTGGTGCAGGAACCTATCCCAGATCCTACCCCCTGGTTCAGGAACCTATCCCAGAGCCTACCCCCTGGTGCAGGAGCCTACCCCAGATTCTACCCCCTGGTGCAGGAACCTATCTCAGTCCTACCCCCTGGTGCAGGAACCTATCCCAGATTCTACCCTCTGGTGCAGGAACCTCCCCCAGATCCTACCCCCTGGTGCAGAAACCTATCCCAGATCCTACCCCCTGGTGCAGGAGCCTATCCCAGATCCTACCCCCTGGTGCAGGAACCTACCCCAGATCCTACCCCCTGGTGCAGGAACCTATCCCAGATCCTACCCCCTAGTGCAGAAACCTACCCCAAATGCTACCCCCTATTGCAGGAACTTACCCCAGATTCTACCCCCTGGTGCAGGAACTTCCCCCAGATCCTACCCCCTGGTGCAGGAACCTATTCCAGATCCTAACCCCTGGTGCAGGAACCTATCCCAGAGCCTACCCCCTGGTGCAGGAGCCTACCACAGATTCTACCCCCTGGTGCAGGAACCTGTCTCAGTCCTACCCCCTTGTGCAGGAACCTGTCCCAGATGCTACCCTCTGGTGCAGGAACCTCCCCTAGATCTTACCCCCTGGTGCAGGAACCTATTCCAGATTCTACCCCCTGGTGCAGGAACCTATCTCAGTCCTACCCCCTGATGCAGGAACCTCTCCCAGGTCCTACCCCCTGGTGCAGGAACCTACCCCCAGATTCTACTCCCTGGTGCTGAAACCTACCCCAAATGCTACCCCCTATTGCAGGAACTTACCCTAGATCCTACCCCCTGGTGCAGGAACCTATTCCAGATCCTACCCCCTGGTGCAGGAACCTATCCCAGAGCCTACCCCCTGGTGCAGGAACCTATCCCAGATTCTACCCCCTGATGCAGGAACCTGTCTCAGTCCTACCCCCTTGTGCAGGAACCTATCCCAGATGCAACCTCTGGTGCAGGAACCTACCCCAGATTCTATCCCCTGGTGCAGGAACCTACCCCAGATCCTACCCTCTGGTGCAGGAACCTACCCCAAATGCTACCCCCTATTGCAGGAACTTACCCCAGATTCTACCCCCTGGTGCAGGAACCTACTCCAGATCCTACCCCATGGTGCAGGAACCTACCCCAGATTCTATCCCCTGGTGCGGGAACTTACCCCAGATCCTACCCCCTGATGTAGGAACCTACCCCAGATCCTACTCCCTGGTGCAGGAGCCTATCCCAGATCCTACCCCATGGTGCAGGAACCTACACCAGATGATACCCCCTGGTACAGGAACCTAGCCCAGATCCTACCCCCTGGTGCAGGAACCTACCCCAAATGCTCCCCCCTATTGCAGGAACCTACCCCATATTTTATCCCCTAGTGCAGGAACCTATCCCAGATCCTACCCCCTGGTGCGGGAACCTGCCCCAGATCCTACCCCCTGGTTCAGGAATCTACCCCAGATCGTACCCCCTGGTGCAGGAACCTACCCCAGATTCTACCCCCTAGTGCAGGAACCTACCCCAGATTCTACCCTCTGGTGCAGGAACCTACTCCAGATCCTACCCCATAGTGCAGGAACCTACCCCAGATCCTATCCCCTAGTGCAGGAATCTACCCCAGATTCTACCCCCAGTGCAGGAACCTACCCCAGATCCTACCCCTTAGTGCAGGAACCTACTCCAGATCCTCCGTCCTGGTGCAGGACTCATTAGTGGGTGAGGATGGAAAGCGTCAGAAGTGTTAAGGAGGAGCTCGAGCACATTACCTGGTGGGGGTACTTTACCTTTAGTAAACAAAACCATAGCTGGGCTAATGACCTCTTGACTTGGTGAGCGTCAGGGCGCCGGGTGGCCACCAGGGGTTCCTCTCGTGTCTCTCCCTCTGATGGAGGCAGGAGGGACAACACGCCTTTTGATGTGGGCCTAATGCCCTCTTGTTTACTGCAGAAGTTATCACTCTGGTGAATATGTTGTACTTGAATCTTTATACTTCCGTATGAGAACAAAGAACAGGTGTGCTTCATAGCAGTTGCTATTTAGACATTATGTAGACTCACGTCTAACCGAAAGTAACTGAATTCATGTGTAATCTGTAAACAATTAGACACAATAAAACAAGGCCAAAAAAAGTAATTATGATGAAAATAACCAGCAACCCGTTCACCAGGAGCCGTCTGGCCGCGTAGTGCACACCACCAGCGTATCTCAGTACAGCAGGTGTGACACTGTTAGCTCTACAGTAGTGCCAGAGGTACTATAGATTAACAGAAACATTAGTGCTACAGGTCATGTACTTCGACAAGTATTATAGAGTAACAAGCAGTGTAACTCAGCAGTTTAGAGTAAATACTTTTGAGTTTGCTTTTCATCGTTGGTTTCCGATATCAATTTCATCTCAATAGTTCTCAAAACAGAACGCTAATTTTTCGGATTCTTTTTAAAAAAGTTTAGAAGCTTTATACTTTTCATACTACTCACAGACTATTAAAATCTTGACCTGCAAACTCCAATGCCTCATGACAGCACAAATGCCAACCCAGGCTAAGACCACTTATAGCTTGGAACTGGATTTCCTATTTTTGCATAAGTCTTTGTATTTATATTCCACCGCATGTCGTAAAAGGCGACTAAAGGGGGCGGGAGAGGAGGACTGGAAACTCTCCCCTTCTTGTATTTCAATTTCTAAAAGGGGAAGCAGAAGAAGGAGTCAAGCAGGAAGTGCTCATCCTCCTCGAAGGCTCAGATTGGGGTGTCTGAATGTGTGTGGATTTAACCAAAATGAGAAGAAAGGAGCTCTAGGTAATATGTTTGAGGATAGAAACCTGAATGTTCTGGCTTTGAATGAAACGAAACTCAAGGGTAAAGGGAAAGAATGCTTTAGAAACGTCTGGCGAGTGAAGTCAGGGGTTGCTGAGAGGACAAGAGATAAGGAAGGAGTAGCGCTACTCCTGAAGCAGGCGTTGTAGGAGTGCGTGATAGGGTGTAGGGAAGTAAATTCTAGATTGATGTGGGGAAAACTGAAAGTGGATTGTGAGAGATGGGTGATCATTAGTGCTTATGCACCTGGTCATGAGAAGAAAGATCTTGAGAGGCAAGTGTTTTGGGAGCAGCTGAGTGAGTGTGTCAGAAGTTTTGGTGGTGAGTGATTTGAATGCAAAGGTCAGCAACGTGGCAATTGAGGGTATAATTGGTGCACATGGGGTATTCAGTGTTGTGAATGGAAATGGTGAAGAGCTTGTGGTTTTGTTTGCTGAAAAAAGACAGGTGATTAGGAATACCTGGTTTAAAAAGAGAGGTATACCCAAGTCTACATATGTGAGTAGGAGAAACGTTAAAAGGGCATTAGGAGAATACATGTTAACTGTTAGGTGTGTAAAAGAGAGTCTTTTGGATGTTAATGTGCTGAGAGGGGCAGCTGGTGGGATGTCTGATCACCATATTGTGGAGGCAAAGGTGAAGGTTTGTTGAGGTTTTCAAAATGGAAGAGAGAATGATGGGGAGAAGAGAGTGGTGAAAGTATGTGAGCTTAGAAAGGGGACTTGTGTGAATATATACCAGGAGATATTGAGTGTAGAATGGCAAAAGGTGAGAGCAAATGACGTGGGAGGAATGGATGAGAAATGGGATCTATTTAGGGAAGCTGTTATGGCATGTGCAACAGATGCATGTGGCATGAGAAAGGAAGAGGATGGGCAAATTAGAAAGGGTAATGAATGGTCAGATGAAGAAGTAAAGAGGTTAGTGAAAGAGAAAAGAGAGGTGTTTGGACAATTCTTACAAGAAAGGAGTGCAAATTATTGGGAGATATATAAGAAAAAGTGACAAGAGGTCAAGAGGAAGGTGCAAGGGTTAAAAAAGAGAGCAAATGAGAGTAGGGGGTAAAAGTTTATCATTAAACTTTAGGGAGAATAAAAAGATGTTTTGGAAAGAGATAAATACTTATGCATAAGACAAGAGAACAAATGGGAACATCATTGAAGGGGGCTAGGGAGAAAGGGATAACAGGTAGTGAAGAAGTGAGGAAGAGATGGAGTGAGTATTTTGAAGGAGTGTTGAATGTGTTTGATGATAGAGTGGCAGATATAGGGTGTTTTGATCAGGGTGGTGTGCAAAGTGAGAGAGTCAGGGAGTGTGGTTTGGTGAAGAGAGAAGAGGTGATGAAAGCCTTGTGGAAGATGAAATTGGCAAGGTGGCGGGATTGGATGGCAATGGAATTGAATATAGTAAGAAAGAGGGTGACTGTGTTGTTGATTGGTTGGTAAGGTTATTAATTGTAGGTAGGATCATGATGAAGTGCATGAGGATTGGCAGAATGCATGTATATTGCCATTGTACAAAGGCAAAGGGGATAAAGGTGAGTGTTCAGACTACAGGGGCATAAGTTTGTTGAGTATTCCTGGAAGATTACATGAGAGGGTATTGATTGAGAGGATGAAGGCATGTACAGAGCATCAGATGTGAGAGGAACATTGTGGTTTTAATAGTGGTGGAGGATGTGTATATCAGGTGTTTACTTTGAAGAATATTTATTAATATTGTATTTTATTATACTTGATCACTATTTCCTGCATTAGCGAGGTATTACCAGGAAACAGACGAAGAAAGAATCATCCACTCACATACACACATATATACATACATACACATATATGCATAATACATACATATACATACCAACATATACATATATACATAAATATACATACACATGCATATACACATGTACATATTCATACTTGCTCACCTCCATCCATTCCTGACGCTACCCTTTCCCCACAGGAAATAGCATCACCACCCCCTGCGTCAGCGAAGTAGCTCCAGAAAACAGACGAAAGGCCACATTCGCTCACACTCAGTCTCTAGCTGTCATGTGTAATGCACCGAAACCACAGCTCCCTGTCCACATCCAGGCCCCGCAAACTTTTCCATGGTTTACCCCAGACATTTCCCTTACTTATTATATTTCATTATACTTGATTGCTGTTTCCTGCTTCAGCGAGGTAGTGCCTGGAAACAGACAAAGAAAGACCCATCCATTCATATACATGCATATATCTTTATATACACACATATACACGTACATATGCATACATATACATCTCATCATATAGATATATACATACACATCCATATATACATGTATACACATGTACATATTCATACTTTCCCGCCTTCATCCATTCCAGGCACCACCCTGCCCCACAGGAAACAGGATCACCACCCCCAGCATCAGCGAGTTAGTGCCCGGAAACAGACAAAAAAAGGCCACATCTACTCACACTCAGTCTCTATCTATCATATGTCATATATACTTATTTTTTTTTGCTTTACTGTATCTGCCACAGCAAGTTCACATCAGAAGCAGATGAAGAAATTCCTCGTTTGCTCATGTTTAATCTCAATCTCTCATGTATAATGCAATGAAACCAGTGCTCACCATCCACAGCATAGTCTCATAGAACATTCTGTGGTGTCCCATGACTGCATCGTGTTTCTTGGTTTAGCTCACAGGCAGCATAGTGTCTCCTTATATCTTACCATTTGAATTCATTCTCTCCCATGCATACCTCTTACCCTAAAGAGTGACCAGGCCATAATACTTCACAGATTCTTTTATTTCTTTTAGTCTTCTCCTTCTCCTTTTTTTTTCTTTCAATTCCGACACTTAGATCCTCTTGGACAATTTTCCTTCATTCATTATTTCCATGTGACCAAACTGTTTCAGCACATCTCTGTCATCTTCAGTCATACCACTTCCTACTGCACCTTGGTCTTGTATTATCATTCCTTATACAAGCATTCCTCCTTGCACAACACTCTGTGCTCTGACATTTCTCTTCCACACATCCATCTTCTAACATTGTTTTGCATCCCAAGACTTTCATCTGCATAACCCTTCTTTGTCCTAATAGACATAAATGTCTCCTTCGACACACACTTCATTGCATCTAGGACCATTGACTCACCCTTTCTCGCCATATGACTTACTTCAATTCCCATGGTTCCACTACTGCTAAGTCTACACTTGGGTACACTTCCTCCTGGTCCTCCTTATTCACACTCACAATCTGATTATCCTATTTCATCCCCACAGCTTCACCTCATACCTTTCTTTGTTTACATTAACCCTCAGACACCTCCATTCTAACACTCCCAAACTCACATACCAGAGACCGTAGTTTTTCTGTTGAATCTACCACAAAAACAACATTGTCTTTAAACAGTGTCTTGCTCATCTCCATGGCCCCCCTCTCTCAGTTTAATGAAGACCTGCCCCTCTCTCCAAAATCTTTGCATTTTCCTCCCTCACCACTATGTCTAGGAACAGATTAAATGCCATGGGTAGATCACATACCCTTGAAGCAAACCCACATTCACTTGCAACGTCTAACTCTCCTTTCTTCCACACTTGCCATACTCTTTTGATGAAAACTCATCCCAGAATTTAAGAGCTTTCTTCTCACACCATGTATTCATAATATGTTCCACAAGGCATCTTTACCAATCCTCTCATGTGCTATCTCCAAGCCCATAAATTCCATACAAAGATCTTGCACTTTCTCCACATATTTCTCTAACAAATTTTTCAAGGGAAATATCTGGCCCACACATTCTCAGCCATTCCATAAACCCATACTCCTCCCCAGTCTCATGATATGTGCATACCGCCACCCTCTTAGGCACCACTCTCCCGTACGCCTTACTAAGACATATACCTCTGTAGTTTGAGCATTCACTTCTGTCCCCTTTGCTTTTATAGAAGGGTATTGAACATGCAGTCAGTTACTCCCCAGGCACTTTACCTAGGGTATCACCTAGGGCCTGACTTACCCAGTCAACAACACTGTTGGCTCATTTCTTTTGAAAATAAATTGCAACCCCATCTGCTCTTGTTACTGTACCACACTTCATCTTATGCATGGATTCCATCAACACTTTTCAACAAATCATTCAGCATGATTAAGTTCCTCCTCATACCACTTCATCCCAGATGCACTAAGTCCACCACCCCCATCATCTGATACAATCAACAGTCCTTTGTAATAATCTCACCTCTTTGTGTGTAACCACTTTGTTGTCACTCTATGTTCTCTTGTTCTCACACTAATCACCTCTTCCCAAAACTTATTCTTTATGAAGCTCTCCAATACGCTCTCTTCCCATCTCTTATTTGCCGTTGTTTCAGCTCATGTATCTTCCTGTTGACATCCTGCTTCTTTAATTTACACACTTTCCAATCAGTTGCACTCCTTCTGTAGAGGTTGTGTCCATATACAGTAAACGCTTGATTTAACCCACCCCGATATAATGGATTTTGGTTTTAACGGATTGGGCAAATGATTATACAGTAATCCCTCAATTTAACAGACTAATAGGTGAAAGGGGGTGTCCATTAATGCCGAAAGTTCGGTAAATCATATGTAACCATTTTTTGGTACATTGTACAATATACAGTTCACATGCTTTCTTTTAACTCCCATATCACTTGGTGCCATTTTGAATTGTAAGGCTTACAAAACTATTTAATAAATAAAGTCATAATTCTTTGTATACAAGCTGACCGCACGATAGCTTAAGGCAGACTGAGACCAAAACAAAGCAAGTATATGATGTGGTAGGGTGAGAGAAACACAGATTGGGTGGGACACACTATACTGATTTTAGCTTGTTTTTGGTAACCTGGGGTATACTCGCTTTGTTTCGGTCTCAGTCTGCGTCATGCTGTCATGCGTTCATGTTGTATACAGAGAATTGTGACTTTATTTATTAAATGATTTTGAAGTCCTTACAATTCAAAATGGCATCAAGTGATAGAGGAGTTAAAAGAAAGCATGTGTACTGTATTACTATTTATTGTATTAAAAGATGGCCCATTTGGTTACATTCTATTTAACAGACTTTTGGCACTAACAAACACCCCCTCTCCTCTCTATTAGTCCATTAAATCAAGGGTTTACTGTACCTTTCTTTTCTCTCTTGCTAGCATTTAAAGCTCATCTCACCACTCACTACCCTGTCTCACATGCCCACATCCTACCTTCCACATGATATATTTTGTCCATACATCTAAGCACTGCATGCTTAATTACCTTCCTTTGCTTTTACGCTTCTCTTGTTTCATTTACTCTCACATCATGCTGTTCTTCTCACAATCTTTTCTGGCATCTCTGCACACAGCCATTCTTTCCAAGCTCACTAACCTTTACCACATCCTTCCCACCCATGTCATTTCCTGTTTTTTCTTTAACCAATACAAATTTTTGTGTTTGCTTCCACCAAGAAATAATGAGATGTGCCTCTTAGCATGTTCACATGTAATAATCTCTCCTGTGCATGCTTATCAGTTAGCACTTAATCCGTTACTGCCTGTAGACCCCCAACCCTACCCACCCACCTGTATTATAAATTCTGTATATTATGTATATTTTCAAAAGTCAGTGTTAAAAGTAGATGAGTTTTTGTAAGTTTGTAACTGGTGCTGTCTTAATATCAGAAATAATGTGTAAAGAATTTTTTATGAATAACCTGTATACTCAATCCATTCTGCAATCTTTTCATATTGTGAGGTGGCTGCATGAAGTAAGGTGTCACTATTGTTGCATGGTGGATTTTTTGTTGTGTTTCTAGCTCTCTGAGTGCCACCCGAGAGAGACTCAAGGCGCGGTCATGTCCAGCTCTCAGTCAGTTGGAGGAGGAGGAAGGGAGGGACGGAGGAGGTGGGGTGCGGGTTTTCTCCCGACCCCAGTCCCATGCTGGGGGTATTTCCTCCTCCGCTACCTTTTCCTCATCCTCACCCCTGGCAACATCTCAGCGCCTGTCATCCTCTGACATTAACTTACCCTTGGTAGAATATCCTCCTAATCTACACATCTCTTCATCTCCATTACCAGTACCAGATAGCCAGCCAACAACTTTAACTCCATCCGTTGCTTCTCCTGCATTTCATTCATCAAGTCCTGCTGTATCTACCAGTACTTCCACAGTCAGTCCAACCATCCCATTAGTCACACAGATTTTACCCCTTTCCATAGAACCTCATGATGTATGCACCACTTTAACAACAGCAACTACAACTGTAACAGTACCAGCATTACCATCTGAAACACAAACAACAACAAGTACCTCAACAAATGTGACTCCACATCACAAAACTGTAGGACCTTCTCTGTCCACTCCTATCTTACCTGTCCCCATCCTTTCTTCTGTTCCCTTACACCCTGAAATACCTCCGTCCGTACCCCCCTCCTCCTCCCCCTCCGTCACCACAGTCACCACTACCACCACCACTGCTGGCCTGGCCTCTCTCTCTACTAACCAAACTACTAACAACAAGGACCCCCGACTGCTGGCAAGGTCCGCATCCCTCAGAGAACGCATTCAGAGGTATGGTTCATGCATCCTAGCTTAACATTTTGTTTTTCCCATTCTCCAAGGCTTTCAGGATAATTCCTTGTAATTATACTGTGTCATTAAATTTGGATTGTTTTTGGGGAGATAGTTTCCCCATGTTGCACTAATTTGCTAGCACATGCATTCGGCTGATCATCTAATGCTTGATACTCCTGACCAACTAGTCCATTTCTGTTGGAAATCTGAGTTTTTAATCCATCTGTTTTTTCAAGCTGAACTATTTTTATATTGTATTTGTCACAGTTTTAAAAAAATGTTTACATTAGTCTAACGGGAATGAGGATTAGTTGATCAGAATTGATTTACTTTTAGCTGTCTTATTTGCTTTAATTATATGTAATGCTTTTTGGTAGATTGTGATAATCTTCTCCAGCATAGTTTGAATTTATCTGTATGAACTTTTTTGTGTGTAGCAGTAACAGTTCTCATGCCATTTTTTTTTTTCCTTTCATTACCTTAAAAATAAGTTGTGCTTGCTTAATTGTTATGTCTAAGGCATAGTTAATACGAAGATGCAGTTTTGTTGTCATTCAGAGTGAAATTACACTTCATTTGACATTAGCAGGCTACAGTGCAATGTATACATCTAGCACATAGATGATAGATATCTTGCTATTTAGGAATAACAGCATTTTTGTATTTACATGGATAGATGATATTTTGATCTTGCAAAGGTGTGATATTTATTTGATCTTTGTTATTTCATAATACAAAATTCTCAACTTCTGGTAGTAGTACTTTTGAATCTATAAGATGGTGATTATTCATATCAAAGTTCTGTAAAGTGCAACAAATTTTTTGTCAGATATGAATATTAACAGTTTACCATTTGTGATCAATTTTTTTTTATCTGATAGTCATTCCATCTTTCTGCCCTTTTATTCTTCCATCATTGCATCCGTAGCATGTGTAATCCTTATTGGACTCTGTGTTTTAATATTTTTTTAGTGTGACTGACTTTCTGGCACAAGATGGGATTGAAATGAGTTGCATATGTATATTAGCGATTGTAATGACATCTGATATCCATAATTCATTAGTAGCACATTGTGTGTGGCTTCCACAGCCCAGAGCAACTTAGTTCATAAATTTTGCTAATGGGCCAATATACCCAGCTTTGGCTACAATTAGAGAGAGAGAGAGAGAGAGGAAAAAAAAATTGATTGTATATATATATTTATTTATTTATTTATTATACTTGATCGCTGTTTCCCGCGTCAGCGAGGTAGCGCCAGGAAACAGACGAAGAAAAGAAAAATACCCCATCCCCCCGCATGCACACATATATACATACATGCACACATATGATAGTAAGGCTAATTGTTTTTTGCTATGTGAAAAGCATTAGAATTTGGTTTTAATCTTGAGGAGTTCGAATAATTCTAGAGGGATGGGTAGGGTGTTTAATCTGTTCATGGACAGAATAGGGAGGGTTGTGGAGAGTTGGCCTTATAGTATGCTAGGGTGGGGAAGCATTGAAGATGTCTTGGAGAGTTGGGTGTACAGTATGCTAGGGTGGGGGAGCATTGAAGATGAGTTAGTTATTGCATATGACAAGGATCTGGTGGCAGATTTGAAAGAAAAACTCTAGAATTTGGATACAGTTTGGGTTGATTCTGTGAAAGGAGGAAATTAAGAGTTAATGTGAATAAAAGAAATAAAGTAAAGTGAAGCAGAGGGGTGAGGAGGTTGAGTTAAGTGTGAGTTTAAAGGGGTAGAACCTGCAGGAAGTTAAGTGTTTTAGGTACTTAGGAGTTGACATGGAAGTGGATGGAACCAAGAGAAATGAAGTGAGTCAAAAAATGGGAGAGGTGGCAAAGGTCCTTAGTGCACTGAGAAGGGTGTAGAAGAGGTCATCATCTGTTTGGGCAACAATGGTTGTGTTTGAAAGTGTTGTACTCCTAAGTATTGTTTTATGGATGTGAGTCTTGGCTGCCCCAAGTGCAAAAGATGGGAAGAGGTTGGAATTAAAGTGCCAGCGGACAGAGTTGAATCGAAAGTGATCTGATGTATAAACTGTCCCAGGCTAACTTTCAAACTTGACCCCCTTGCCCTATGCTGGAATGTTGGTTCACTTTCCCTCTTCTATAGGTATTACTTTGGCTTTTGCTCCATAGAGCTGGCTTCTTGTGTGCCCCCACCACAAGTTAGACCACAGAGCACTCAGCAAGCTGCTGTGTCACATGATTATTGTGTGGCCATTGGCAATTCAAGGGAGTGCCGTTTTGATAACTACTTCTTTCCTTACACATTGAAGCTTTGGAACTCTCTACCTTCTCATGTCTTTCCCAATAACTATGACCTGGCTCAGTTCAAGAGACAGGTCTTTCACTTTCTCAAAAATTCGTAAATACTTTCCCTGTCTATTTCACCCTTTCTCAATTCTCTCAATATTTCAATTACGGCCAGGCCTTGATGTGGACATTTGTCCGTGACTTTTTTTTATTTTGAAGGCTCCAGTCACGGACAAAAGTCCACATCAAGGCCGGGCCCTAATTGAAATATAGAGAGAG